>JAUMHI010000053.1:10804668-10842533 GCA_032359435.1 Enteromius unitaeniatus | reverse complement strand
TAGCAGTGAGTGGAGGTAAGCGGGAGCCGAGCCGGTGATTGTTCCATATGCAAGCGTCAGTGCCTTGAATTTAATGCGAGCTTCAACTGGGAGCCAGTGCAGGGAGATGGAGAGAGGTGTGACATGGGCCCGTTTGGGCTTGTTGAACCCAGTTGTGCTGCTGCGTTCTCAATCATTTGTAAAGGTTGATTGTACACGAGGGAAGACCGGCTAGAAGAGCATTGCCAGCCTGGAGATGTCCAGCCTGGAGATAACCAGGGCCTGGGTAAGAGGTTGTGTGGCCTGCTCTGTAAGGAAGAGCCTGATCTTTCTAATGTTGTGTAGGGCAAACCTGCAAGATCAGGCAGTTTTAGCAATATGGTCTTTGAAGGAGAGGTGGTCATCGAAGATAACTCCAAGATTTCTAGCAGAGCTTGATGGGGTAATAGTTAATGTATCCAAATTGATATCACGGTGAAATCATGCTGTAGAGTTGGAGTTGCAGGGAAAACGAGGAGCTCAGTCTTTGCCAGGTTGAGCTGTAGATGATGTTCATTCATCCACCCCGAGATGTCCGCCAAGCAGCCTGAGATCCGTGCGGCTATCGTTGGGTCATCTGGTTGAAATGAAAGATAGAGCTGTGTGTCATCGGCATAGCAGTGGTAAGAGAATACATTTACTTTTTGAGTATCTGTTCTTTATTTTTTTCTGGAAACGTATGACTTTAACTTCTCTACATTTGAAACACAAGTATCATACTTTTACTTTATGGTTGTGTAGTTGAGTTAGCAGGTTGGATTATTTGTTTTTATTCAATTTTTCTTCTTCTAATTAAAGACATTTCACTGTACACTTGATTAAAATGTGGATAAATGAATACACTTTGATGTGCTACAGCTGTGTAAGAACACTACCATGCTGTTTTGTGAAAGTGGGTAGGAGTGTCAAATAAAGAAAATGACTACAACTGTCCCAAGGTAATTTTTCCATAAGTCGATCAGTTGTTTAATTTCCATAGTTTTTAAAACATTGTTAAAAGTAATGCAACTATGCATTGACCGAAAATGTACTCATAATACTTAAGTACTTTTAAAAACAAGTACTTGCATACTTTTACTCCAGCAAAAATTTGTATTTAAAACTTTAACTTGTAATGGAGTAATATTTGACCAGTAGTATCTATACTTTAACTCAAGTAATGGATTTGTGTACTTTGTCCGCCTCTAGTAAAACATAAAAGATGACTTTTCCTCCATCTGCCTCTAGATGGCGCCATATGTCAAATATTTCCTCCTCATTGCATATAATATAATATTCCACATTTGACATCAAATGCATGGGCAGATCTAGGGGTGGGGCCAGACGGGCGCTGCCCCCGGTTGAAATCTGATTGGCCCCTGAAGTGCCCCTGTCTTGTCAGTCAGCTGATTTCCATCAAAGCTCGCGATCGCTTTCTCTGAACAGCGCCAAAATACTGAAATAAGTTATCTATTGTGCTAATGCTGTAAAGACACACAATAAGGCTTATGCTTATGAGTAACCAATCACGTGGTGGTCTACATTGAATTTGAAAGTAAGAAAAAAATGCAATGCAAGGTCCACAGGACCAGCAACTCTTTAGTTTGATTAGGGTTAGATCTAAACTCTGTAGTGCATCGGACCTTCAGGGTAAAATTCGAGAAACCCTGATGTAGAGTTTTATTTTTATTTGTTCATTCAATTTCTTAAATGCTCCTGCTAAATATACCTATTGTAGCTGAAAATATAGCACAGTTTAGTTTTTTGTGTATATTATGTGTATTTGTAAAGCATGTATTTGTTACAGAAATAAAAAAATGACAAAGAATTTGTTACCTTTGGGAGAATTTGTCTTTATAATAGGGAAATAAGTTTGGCTGTAAAGCTCTTTCCAGATTGTTAGTGATGGGGATCATGATCCTCATTACCAGAACCACAGTCACCAAACTGTTTTTTCTCCCAGTAAGACCTGATGGTGTGCTGCTGTTTTCATACTGCAGTTGTATTGAATGTTTTCCAAATCATAAACATTTGGATTAATGATTAGATAGCTACTGTTTGCATGTTCTGATGACAGTGGGTTTAAAGAAAGTGTATTAGGCAGCCATCACAAAGTTTTCTTTCCAGCCAAAGAATTATGGCATCTTAATCAATCACAATAAATTCAAGTGAAAACAACAACAATGAACAATAATAATAAGGACTCTGAATATTTCCAACCATATGTGGCATGTTTTAGCCTTTAAGTAGTTGGTGTTGTTTAATAAAACCATAGCATGTGTAGAAATCTGAATGGTTTGAAAACATGCAAATACTATATAAATTCCTTGGTAACACTGTATAATACATTATAAGGGTATTCCTAAGGCATTATAATTAAAGAATAATGCATTATAAATAACTTTACAATATATTGTATGTCATGAGAACATATTCATAAGAACAGTTTTAATTTGTTATAACATTTATTTTTTTGTGGTTATTGCTTTTAAGAGTATGTTTATTTGTAACACACAATGAACATGATTACAATGGATTATATAGTAAAATATAATGCATAGTTATAATCTCATAGCTTGCCATTTTACTTAAGTTATTTAACTTAAAGCTGACAAAAAGCACTTATAAGTAATAATAACAATTACATTTTTTCCTCAAACAGCCATAAGATCAGATATCAGATCAGATAAATGTGTAATATGAATGCTCTGGATAAAATAGCCTAGTAATAACGAAATCTGGTATGAAATATGCAGTGTAATTTTGTTACAGTGCAGATTCACTTAATAGCCAAATCACCACTTTCATCATTTTAGGTTATTTTTTTATTCATTATTATTATTCTGTGTTAGTCATGCAAAATTGCAAAATGCTTTTGGAATTAACAGGTTATTATTTTGCTGTTTATCTAAAACATGTATTTGTAAATGGCAATCGTGAAATCACCAAGTTTTCACCTCTGACTCAACAAATTGCTACAACCTGATTACCTCAATTTCCTTTTTATATTTAATAAACGCAAAAGGTTTTTTAAAACATTTGTCATTAAGTGCTTTATTTGAACTCTGCAGCAGAAAATTATGCAAAAACAATGGTTGAAAAATAAATTGGAGAGATGAGTCAAATTAGCATGATTCGTGGGATATTAAACTGCGTATTGTACCAATGTGAACTACATGTTAATACATTTCAAATAATGAATAAAAGGATCAAATGCAAAACCATATTAGAAGGCAACTGCTGAAAACAGTAAAACAAGATATTTAAAGATATTTTGTTATTGCTTCATATGGCCACTCATTAAAGAGCCACTAAAATCTTCAGTCATTCCCATTTCTGTAAAAGAAAGGTATTGCTTTTACTTGCCAAGAATTAACATTTCAGTTACTAAAAATGCAACGAATCAAATCAGCTATTCTGTAATTCACCTTTTAATCGCAGATATGCAAGATGCCCCAGCAGTGAGAGAAGGTAGGAATCATCTGTGGAATATGAAAATAGACTACTTTAGAAAAACAAAATAATAATAATAAAATACTAGAACAAAAAAATAATAAACTGAATAACCAAGAAAGGCGATAGTATCACAAAATATTAATATACCAACATAAAAAGCTTTAAGAACTGACTGTATGAAGATGCTGGTAAGCTTGAACTTTCATTCCACATGTCTCTTTTGCCCATAGCTCTGTGTCTTACATTAAGACTTCTGTGAGCATCTGAGGACAGCCAAAAAATAATAATAAAAAGTAAATGTCCTTAAAATATACATTTACACAATATTTTCAAGTTTGTCTGATTATTTGGATGCAATGAACATACAAGGTCCTAGTAGGTACCCAGCACTGTTCAGAGTCCATCCCTTTTTCTCTGGATTCTGTTGGATTAATAAAGAGACCCATTCAATAAATTATGAGAAAACAATCATCTTGTTGAGCTTCAGAGGAGGTAATAGAAGATTTACCATAAGGGTCATGCCCTGGATCCTTGACAGATGTGCAGTGAAGACACAGAGTGAGACACAGAGTAAAGCACAACTCATCTGCATCTGTGAAAAAGATGTAACATATACAATTTATATCTATGCATTGCAACAGAAACAATTAAAAAACAATCCTTATTTATTCTTTTCAGTATTAATATTGCTGTTGTATTTATAAGTTGTGTTTACCAATTCACATTGATCCTAAAAGTTGAAATTAGAAATAAACCAGTATTTATAAATAAATATTTAAACCTCACCAATGTGAAATAGCAAGACTGAGATTGCTTTATTTAAATATTTAAACAAAAGATCAAGATTTTGTATCACAGTTGTTTTCTTTACAAAATTGTTAAAAGCCATTTAATCTAAAAATATATCCTGTTTGCTAGCCTGTTCCTCACTGGATTTCAGTAATACAGTAATAAATCAGTGACCTAAAATAATATTCCACAAATATGATAAATATTATATGATAAGGACATTAGTGCACTTCTTGAAAATAAAGGCTTTTCTTTATCAATGGTTCCATGAAAACTTTTAGCATCCATGGAATCTTTACATTGCATAAAAAATTCTTCACAGACACAATTCTTAAAATATTAAGAAAAAGTGGTTAAAGCCTTAAACACAACACAGATAATACTTACCTTATAAGAGAACAGTTGCTGTTTATAAATATTTATAAAAAGCCTGGATTCCAGAAAAAAAGAGACAGTCTACTCTCTTCAAAACAGGTTTGCTGCAGGTGTGTGTCTGAATGAGGGACAGTCTGTCTTTTATACACAGAGTGGCATACTGCATATTAACATAATGAAACTCTATTAGTATGACATTCATTTGATCATTTCTCATAATTACTGGTGCTGTTTACAGAGACAGGAGAGAGAGAGGAAGGACAGAGAATGATGAGACAGAATTAATCAGACAGTAAGCAACAGGAGTACAGGACAGGAGGAGGAATAGTGCCAAAAAACTAAAAAAAAAAAAAGTGTAGATCTATCTATCTATCTATCCATCCATCCATCCATTGGATTCACATGAGGCAATACCAAAATCCATTTCAATCCGTAATGCTTTTTTCCATTTAATATCAGCACTTTGCCCTAGATATAATTACCTACTGCTCCTTTCTATCCATTAACAGGGAAGCCCTAAAACATTCCACCTAATTATCTACAACTAATTGTGCTAAAGCTACATTGGTGGCGGGGGTGGGGGGAAAAGGCGTTGAAACAGGGAATAAGAGCTGAATTTTCAGGCTCCTGTGGGAGGCATAATAGTGACCTCAGATGAATTAACCCTGATCTCTGCCCCTGTATTTCATTTTTGTGCACTCACCTTCTGCTAAGAGCAGGTCAGCTCTTATACCTGAGGTCATTTCTTTTGTACTCTCTCAGAAATTGATATCCTGATGTTTTGGGCAGCAGCTGAAATCATAGTGGAAACAGTTAGATGACAACAGATGTAGTGCTTTTCAAAATATATATGCCAAATCTATTAGTTGTTCTAAATCTTGCAGTCTGAAAAACATGAAAACATCACAAAATCTGACATCATTACACACAATAATTTACATACCTTGTATTTCAAAATAAATGCTGCAAATTCAGAGAAGTAAGAGGGGAGTATACCTGCAGGAGTCTGTGACTAGGGCTGATATTTTATTTATGGTGGGTGTTCTGTACGCTTGCTTTCCGCTGAAGTATAGTCAAAGATCCTTTGCTTACAGACAGGAACTCTGAAGCAATGCAACAAATCAGAAATAAGAATCTTATTTATGCAAAATTTAGCTTTACATGATCTCATGTGAAGCCACCACGTTTCATTTACCCTCTGTGTACCGACCTTACCGACTTTGCCCATTTAAAGGTAAGTTTTACTTCTTTATTTCTTTTATTTATTCTAGAAAGCATTATAAAGAATCAGTCAAATTATTCAAATGTTTTGAGAAATGCCAGTTGGAGAAACATTGTTTGTCTGAGACATCATTTCCTGAAAAAGGCAGTTGGATAAATGTTATGAATAAAAGTTGCATTATAAAAGAAGGAAATTACAAAAAATACAGTTTTAACCGTTATACAGGATGTAGCCCTAAAAAATTCTCAATTTACGTAATCACCAAAGGATGTATTCTCGAATTTTCATAACAGCAAACAAAGAACTTTTGTCCCATGTGCTAGTTTGACTTGAATAGTTAATGGCATGCATGTGTAAAATGATAGCTTTGGTTTCGTTACCATAGGCAAGGAAATATGAGAATACAAGACACTTCCTGTATTGTTCTGTTGTTGTGCTTGAGAAGCAGGGTGGGGGTTATTTTGTAGTATCTTTCGAACACTGGCAAATCTATATAAACACATATGAAAACATATGTAGCACACATGCTGCTCTTAATGAAAAACTGTGAAACCAGCTTGGATCTGTGAACAGTTAAAGTTGAACAGTATGGGATATTTTCTGCTTCTTAGCCTGCTATTGATAAAACCTATTTATTTATTTATTTTTACTGGTTTTATAATCATAAGATGATTTGAATTAATGATGTATTTATTTTGTGCTCACAGATATGGCATCTGAGTGCTGTCTCAGTCTCACTAAATACTTCCTCTTTCTCTTCAACTTGATATTTTGTGTAAGTTGCAAATGAGTCATAAGACACAGTTAACTGGTCTAAAATGAAATAAAATAAAGTATTATATAAAATATATCACAAAATTCTAATAATACATAATAATACATAATTTTCTAACAGTAACTGTTTGCATTTTTGATCTCAGCAAGGCTTTTACATTTTATACAGTGTGCATGTCAGATTGCTGTTTGGACTGTAATGTTTCAACAGAAATTGTCTCTTTTAGCTCTTAGGAGCATTTCTCTTGTCTATGGGACTATGGATACTACTTTCAGGGAACACAGAAATCAGTGAGTGTTACATTTATTTAAGTGCAGATCACAATGCTATTTTGATGCTTTCTCTATTAATGATAATATACTGTGAATTATTAAAGTGTTTGCTCTATACGTCTTTTACAGTGCGCCCTCCTTCCTACCTTTCCATCTATCCCTTTTCCTACTTGCTGATCATCAGCGGCTCTGTGACAATGTCGTTAGGCTTCTTCGGATGTCTGGGTTCTCTCAAGACGGTAAAATGCCTGCTGGCAACTGTGAGTTTTCAGAAAATCTAAACTTGATCAATTTATATGACATTTAGGTGATTGATTAGAGATTTGTGCCATTAGAGATACACTTTAACCTTAAGAATATGGTTGTTTGTTATGAGAAGTCTTAAAATATGAACCTCTTGGGAATTGTGTGTGTTCTTGCAGCGTTTGTAAAACATCTGTGCATTTATCTGCTCCACTGAGCTGTAACAGTATGTTAAAATAAGCTTTATTTATCTGCAGTATTTTATCCTGCTCACGGTTCTTCTCGCGGCTCAGATAGTGGGTGGGGTTCTTTTCTACACCCAGAAGTCTGAGGTAACTCAAGCAGTCCCACCCAGTTTGGTGTTGGGCTTTTTAGAATAATCCAGCACATGACTTAATGAATCCTCTTTGATGTCAAGTTTTAAATCAGTTTGATTGATTTCTATGTTTAAAAGCTATGTTCCTATAAAGCTTCAGATAAAATCTTGACCAAAAAATCTTGTTTTTTTCCCCCACTCTTAATTAGGTGTATCTGGCACTAGGGAAACATACTACTACAATAATACAGTCATTGGCACGCAATGATTCCAGTTACAAGAGTTTTGAAAAGACTATATATGACATTCAGGAGCAGGTGAGAGTCACAGGACAGCAAACAACAAGCTTACCAAAAAAAGCTATGTATATACCCTGAACAAAATTATAAATGCAACATTTTTGTTTTTGCCCCCTTTTTTCATGAGCTGAACTCAAAGATCTAAGACTTTTTCTATTTACAGAAAAGGTATAATTCAATATTGTTTTCAAATCTAAATCTGTGTTAGTGAGATAAACCATTTACCTCACAGGTTTTGTGTCACACTGTGAGATCTCAGTTGTTATTAATGTCAGACTGCACAAAAAAAATCTTATTCTTAGTTTTACATCAACCCACAATCAAAATCCTAACAATAAAATGCACCTGTGTTCGTTGTCCATTACATATGCCTGCCCATACCATAAAATCACACCACCATGGGCCACTTCATTTACAACGTTGACAATCATGGAGGTGAAGATGCTGAGGTGGAGGCCCTGGGCTGGTGTGGTTGCATATGGTCTGCAGTTGTGAGTTGGATGCACTGCCAAATTCCCTAAAACTTTGAAGATGCCGTATGGTAGAGAAATGAACATTCAATTCATTTGCAACAGCTCTGGTGGACATTCAGCATGCCAATTAACGCTCACTCAAAACTTGCGTCATCTGTGGCATTGTGCTGCGATAAAACTGCGCACTTTATAGTGGCCTTTTATTGTGGCCAGCCTAAAGCACACCTGTGCAATAATCACACTGTCAAATCAGCATCTTGACATGCCAACCTGTGAGGTGGATGGATTATGTCAGCAAAGGAGAAGTGCTAACTAACACAGATTTAGATGGATTTGTGAACAATATTTAAGAGAAATAGGCCTTTTGCGTACATAGAGAAAGTCTTTGTTGGGTTTATATTTTTTTAGGCTGTATGAACACATTACCATTTTTCAACAAGTAATCCAAGTAACCCAAGTAATCCATAAATACAAAGAAAGTTAAGAAATTAAGTTAAAATAGAATGATCCAGGGAAAAAGTATGCTTACTCAAATTTATTTTGTACCAAAAAATAATATTACTTTGTACAAAAGACTTGCCTCATGTTTGGCAAAACTACAGTTGTATGCATTGTTCAGGTGTGATTTTATCCTATTCTTCCACAAAAACAGTTTTCAAATATATGGGACTCTTCTATGAATTCTAAACTTACCTCTTTCCATAGATTTTCCATTGGATTCAAGTCAGGCCACTTTCTTTTCTCTGAAACCAATTGAGAGTTTGCTTGGCTGTGTGTTATTCCACTATACTGAACTTAGTTTCTGAACTAATTTGTATGTATGGATTACTTTGATTACAGACAAAATTTCATGTCAACAGCACCTTTAGAAATACATCTACTAAGAAAAATAGTGACTTATTCAATAATTATTTTTCCTGCTATACATAATACTTAAATACAGCAAGTAAAAATGACTCAGTCTTTCTTTTTCAAGCTTTGACAATTTTACACATAGAATCAAGATAAATCCACAGATAATAAAAGTGTATAAAGTATACTTTGTGATTTTAAGGCAATTTTACATGAAGTTACATGTTAATGCCACAAAAATGATTCATGTAGTGCCAGCATGAATGGATTTACATACACGAGGCTTTAAATTAAATTGTGATGCTTTAGCTCATTTTAAATGTAAATTTAAATGCAAAGTTAAAAAGCTTAAAATGAAAACTAATTCAAAATGAAAGCAAAATCAATTCATTCAAATCATTTCAAACCCATCACCAAGACATCTGTTCATCTTGTCTCTTAAAAATATTTTCATTTGTGTTCCGAAGATGAATGGATGTCTAATTAAGTAATTAGTTCTAACATTTTTATTTTGCGATGGAGTAACCCTTTTAACAAAAAAAGGTAAGAAAAGGTGCTTTTCTTATTTCTGCCATGAATGACATCATTAGAACTTGAAATTAAACATTGACAGATACTTTGGAAGGTTTGAAACTGATATCACCTCTTACATCTCCACAGGCTAAATGTTGTGGTTGGGATGGAATAAAAGACTGGGAGAACTCTGTACCCTGTTCTTGCTACTACAGCAATGTCACTGTCAATGTGACATATCCAACGAAAAATATAAACTGTACAAATCTCACCTGTTTCTCTAATGGCACCTGTGGCATTTATAATCAGGTATGGTTTCAATTCTGCCCTGTAATTATTTCTGGGTAAATTGTTTCAACATCACACATCACATTCTTTTCTCTCTCTCAAAGGGTTGCAGTGTCACTATAGAAACATGGCTGAAGCAAAATCTTTTCATAATTTTGGTGGTTAGTTTGGCCATTCCTGTGGTGGAGGTAAGCAAGCTGTCACTAAACATATTAGACCCAATTCAGAAAATCCAGATAACTATAACCCTTTACTGTCCACAGTTAGAGTTAATAAAAATAAACCAAGTAAGATGGTGTTCTGTTTCATAGTGTCTTCAGTGGATATGCCTTGTATCTTACTGTTGCCTTAATCGCACACGCCGCTGCTGTCCTAGAGAGTCAGATGGCAGCCATGTTCAGCTGTCCAGGTCTCAGTTTGCAACCAGTGTAGTTTGTCTGAGTGCTTCGTTTTTTGCATGTCAAAATAATGTCAGTCTTATATCACCCTTAAAGGCTGGAATACACTACACAATTTTTTTAAACACTAGGCATCGCAAAATTACAGAGAAAAACTGGACAACACCATATACTAAACAAATGAGGGTCGCGCACTACCAGATTACAAGACACTACAAACTCAAAAAAACTGTATTGCAGCCTTAAGGAGTTTGAACATAATGCCACTTATTACATGGCTCCTCACACAAAAAGATATAAGAATAAGATCTTTAAGAATTAGGAATAAGAATTAAGAATAAAAGAATAAGTTACTTTAATTCTTGATACTACTGTGTGGACAGTTATGCATAGTATTGTTTCTCAGATTAGACATTTATTAGATGTATATTATTGTTAAACATTGGTACATATTATTTAAAGCTCTAATGTAACTACATACATGTAACAACCCTCAGACACAAATGTGTAACAGAACATTGGTAACAACACTTTTTTCACTTCAGTAAGTTCTCGTGTAAGAGGATTATTTTGTATTAACAATATGTTTAAGAGTAATTGGAACAGTTAGATCAAGGGGATGGAGGTTTAGGGGTGGAAATGAGGCACAGGGGGGTGAAAACAGGACGGTTTAGGGAGGAGTTGGATCTGGAGTTGGTGCACCCCTGTAACACCAGTGTACTTACAATGTTACACTTTACAAATATAAAGTGTAACATTCTGGACACCAAACCCCAATTTATGTAAAGCCTAACTTACTGGCCGCTGCTGTGTAGCAAGAGAGTAAATACATGGTTAATCCATATTAATCCATATAAATGGTTTACTTAATATAAAGTGTAACCATTTCTGTACCAAAAAGTGCTGTTAGTCCTGTTACACTTTTGTACTTTCATTACCAAAAAGTGATGTTACCAATGTTCTGTTACACATACTTACACATACCATTAGTTGGGTTGTTACTTTACATGTGTGTAGTTACACAAATATTAGAGCTGTAGATACTATGTACCAATGTTTACCATGTGGTTACATACTATGTATACATCTAGTTACACAGGTATTAGGGTTACTTAATATAAAAATGTGACCTTTTTGCTGTGTGACTGTATTGTTTGTTTTGTGAGCTTGGAGTGACAAAGTATTATTGAACAAAGGCCTCAGTGGTTACTCTTAATCATATCTTCCCTCACAGAGATTTCACTGTGGAATACTGGCAAGGTAGTTTTATTGTGCTGTTATAATAGCCTAGTGTGTGGTGTGACAATTCATCCGTTGGTTATTTGACCAGAATAGTTAATTTTAGTATGTTGCTTGCTAAAGGTAGATTATTAATGGTTAACTGAGTTTAAACCGTGTATTATTGGTTTATGAAAGACATCTTTCATCCTCTTTACAGATATGTGGTATGATCCTTTCGATGTGTCTGTATAAAGAAGGCTCTGTGAACTACAGCACAGTTATGTACTAAGATGACCATGATCAGTAAGGAAGAAAACTTCAAATGTTTATTTCCTGTCATTCAGATTTGATGCTTTGTTCATGTGCGTTTTATATGAGATTCTTATTTTTCTGTTATTGTTCTGTATTTGATTGTTTTATACAGTCTTTTTTCTCTCTTCAAAATTTAGTCACTTGTTGATTTTCCTTTTAATTCATTTCTTTATAAAAAAAATTACAAATCATTTGAACGTATTCATATAGTATTTGAAAGTACATCGACTTTTATTTCTTGATTCTCAAAATATGTGCACGTGACTAAGAATGTTCTCATTTGTTCAATTTAGCCATGAGAAAAACATTAGGGTGGGACAGTATGATATTTCACCATTGTTGTGCACACAAAGCAAATGACCTCAATATTGAGGCAATGTGTGCGATACTGTTCTCATAACATTTATTTTACATATAAAATATGAAAACTCAAATTGTCCTTAACTGTAAGCTGTTTTAATGCAGGGTAACAACAAGTGTTATGTGCTGACTTTTAAAAATGTTTGAATTTAAAGTAAGTAAACTGAAAGTAAAGAATTTATCCCGTGAATTGTGTAAATAAACTTTCAAAAAGTGTAAATGTAATAAGACTGATGTTGCTTAACTGAAATAAAACAAATTACATTGTAAATTCTATTTTTTTTGTTGTTTGTTTGGTGGATCTAAATGGTACATGGGACATGTAATACCACATAGCAAGCTATTGTTAGGGCAGGGAGGAGGACAGGATACTTGTTATCAGGTATCATATATATATACATGCTGTGTTCATCTCCCTCATTACTTTCAGAGCAACGCTACAGCCTAAGAAGGAGGTAAGTATGTATGCTATGTTATGGCATGTTATTACAGTATGGATGTGTTTATATATATATATATATAGATATATATATATACATATATATGTATATTAATTCATTACCATTTATTGTTTATTTATTACTGTCAGCTTGGTGACAGTGAAGATGGGATACCGCACATTGGTTCTGATCATGCTTTTAGGTGCCTTCTGTGGTGAGTGTGAAACAATCTTGACTTTCAAAAACATTGTCATTACATTTATATATATATATATATATATATATTAGGGCTGTCAAATGATTACAATTTTTAATCAAATTAATCCGAATTTTCAGTGGATTAATCATGATTAATCACTATTTGCGACTACTCCTGAATACTAACCATTTTAGTTTTTTTTCTGAAATGCATACCAAAAGATAAATAACAGGACACAGATACATAATTTTCATATTATGTCTGTTTATTAACACAGCCAAATAATGGTGGTTTAAATCAAGCTGAAACATCGTCTATTTTTGCTGCACCGCTTACGCTGAACGTGCGTTGATAAAGTGCGTTGTTGTTGATCTAAACTGGCACTGTTAACATGAAAAGTAACACATAAAATCATGTCATTGATTCTGCTCCTGCTCTGCATACTCACCGCTTACGTCCATAGTTGTCGTTTTGCCCTCGATGTCCCACTTAAGGTTACGTGAAACAAACAGAGACAGTTCTTTACAAGCCTCCGCAAAATGACGTTCCTCAGTTTGTAATATAGTCAGCGCAAAAGACTTCAGTTCCCATTTGTCACTGATGCAATGTGCAGTTATTCCGAGGTAATTGTTGTCCCACTTTCCTGCCAAATAATTCATCACACTGCGCATGCTTAAAATGCATTTAATAAATTGGCGTAATTAGCGACAAAAAATAATTAACGTTGTTAACACGTTATTTTTGACAGCCCTAACATATATATATATATAGAGAGAGAGAAACCGCACACAACATACGCTTTTTCTTTAATCGCAGTTATAACAAAGATTTAAAAATTGTTATCTTATTAGTTGCACAGGCACTGAGGTGCAACTACTGCCAGAAGATTAACAAATCCGACCCACACTGTAGCAGTTCTGATATAGAGGAGAAAGAGTGCCCCAGTGGTTATGACAACTGCATTACAGTTGATATGCATTATCCAGCCTGTGAGTTGACCATATTCTTTATTCTTTTCCTCGGCTATTGAAACTGATAGATAGTTCTTTTTTAAGTGTGCAAAATGAGATAAATTGATGCAAAGCAATTATTTGTAGCGTTATTGAATTTGTGAATGATATTCTGGATTTATTTTTGCAGACGGTGAGGTGCGCAGATGTGCCAGATCGAATGAGTGTGCCGCTAAGGTGCCTCCACAGGTGGCGATATCGTGCTGCCAAACAGATCTTTGCAACTGATCTGCTCCATCAGCCAAATGTATTTGGTCTGTGATTGTCTAATGCGACTAAAAATGTTTAAAATATACAGCATACATAGTTATTAACTGACTTTTAATGTAACATACATGTAAATGTAAGTAGAGAATAATATAAAGTAATAAAATCTGGTCAGCAAAACTAAAACCAAAAAGGGTTGCTTCAATGTGCTTCCTTAAACATTTGATCTTCTTGTAGGTTGTCAAAGGTTTGACGAAGATAACAGCTGAGTCAGCATTCACACACAAAAATGACTTCTCACCCAGACCAAACAAAAAATGCAGACACAGAAACACCACACAGAGCCAAAAAGCATTTCCTTGTCTAATTTTTGCTTATGGTTTGTTGCAAAGTTACATTTAAACAGCATTTTAATCAAACTGAATAACAATACAGTCAATAATATTCATCCGTAAGCCATAACAAAGCATTTAACAAGCATTAAAGCTATTCAGTATGCTGTGTTCACTAAAAAACTTTTCTTAACCACAACAGAGATAGTGACCAATTGAGTAGAGACAGAACAGACTGCTTGTTATAATAACCAGGGCAGACATAAACAGTAAAGCATAGACAGACATTCTCTTTTCTGCTACCCCTCGGACTAAACATTGCTGTGCAGAACATTTACCAAAGCCTTGTAGATTACAAATGTGCGGCCCTTCATTCAGTTTAGGCAGAACCCAGTACAACAAAACATACACGAACGAAAGCTCCACTGCAATCCGCAGCACAATGCTGAACAGGTACACCACCACACTGCTTTTGCTTTTGTGGAGGTCTATCATCAGCCTACCACCAACAGTTATGGTGGGATCAGTAATAGCTCCCTGCTCGCTTTGAGAAGCCATTTCTTTTTCCTTCTTCTTGTGGAACGAAGATCGAAGATGGAAGGAAAACAGCTCCATGAGAAGGACCGAAAGCACAAGGAGGATAAAGAGGAAATGCCACGCCATCACTACAGAACTGTTAAAGTGTTCATTAAAACAAGCTTTAGAGCAAAAGTTGTCCGTGACGTTACAGGAGAAATCTTCATTTAGGCTTTTCCATGGAAACTGAGCCAGAAAGACAGTCACTAGGCGGATGCAGAGCAAACCGAACCACATGGTGCGACCTTTATAGGTGGCAGTGGAGTCCACCGCAGTGCGGAGGATTGGGATGAGGCCGGTAACTATCGCTGCCATCGCTCTCTGGGGTGGATTTGTCTTCCTTATGGAAATAAAGAATGTATCTGTACAAAAAAAAGAGAATTTTTTTTAAGTAAAGTTATTACTGAAAGCAGCAGTGGATATTTTGTTTAAAGAACATTAATCAAACATACCTTTTTAATGGGAACAAAGGTTTTGTGTGTTTGTCCAGTGCTGAAGTGAAGCAATTTTGAGCTTCACTCAATATATAGTCTGTAACTGTACATGTCATCAAAAACAGTTTCTCACATTTATCTACAGTTTTTTTCTTAACCTAGTGTTAATACAAGATCTCTAGTAGTTTTTATCCAAAACCTGTATTTGTCTATAATAAAAAATATATATATTTAGCACACTTCAAATGTTAAACGTTTACTGCTCTTCCCTTCTTTAAATTATTTTCTAAACTGAATTTAAATGACATGTTACTTTAATGGGTTACTATACTACTAGTTAAATTTTTTTTGACACGCATGCTATTTTTTTACTGCTACTTATTTGATGCAAACTTTTTCCACATACAGTATATAATAAGAATAATAATAAACAAAGTCATCAAAACTATGAAATTGGAAAGTCAATGTGTCCAAATTGTGAATGCTATAAAAAAAATGAGACTTTTTCAAATCATAAATATTACCACCAAACAATCCATGAAGTACAATTTTACTTAAAGACTTATAAAGAACAACAAGAGGCGATTTTTTAAGCTGTACAGCATAAAAGCATTATATTATGTACAGAACATAATAACCGTCATATTTACCACCAAATACACTGGCTTGTTGCCTTAAAAAAAAAACAATCAAATAATAACAGCTGTTTAAAGAGCAGAAAAATAAAATGCAGCATAAATGCGTATAGTATGATGATGGAGGAAAACCCTGATTTTAATTAATGAGGTCTTGTGACCAAATTCAAATATTACACTGATTTCTTGTGTATAAACATGACATATTAGATTAAATCTGTGATTATGACACTGAGGAGAACCATTAACTTTTTGATTCAGACATACCAAAAAATAAAAATCCTCTCAAGCAATCTTGGCACGTTTCTAAAGAGAAAAACACATTTGTACAGTATCAAGGTAAATTATTTTTTGGCTTTTTATGCACTGAATCATTTAATACTATTTAAAAAGAAGATTTTATAGATTTTTTTGCAAGATTCTCTCAAAGCGGCTGCCACAGTCAATGATTAGTTCAGAGCCCCTCTTCCTTGTCTATATACACATGGGCTGGCATTGTCTGAAATGCAGACACCGGCACAGTCACTGGAACAGTCAGAGAAATAGCGGTAGGCTCAGATCCGGACGGTGACGCAGCACTTGGTGGAGACGGCAGGGGTTGGCTGTGCACTATGTCTCCCTGAGGAAGAGGGGATGAGGACTCAGTGTCGCGGTGGGTGCGTAAATGTTTGCGAAGGTAGGCAGCAAAAAGAAAAGCCTTTCCGCAAACAGCGCAGCAATGTGGCCGACTGGTCGAGTGGATGCGCTGGTGTTTACGAAGCCCGGCTTTATTCAGAAAACCCTTACCGCACTGGTCACAAACATGAGGTCTTGGCTTGGGCTGCTGTTTCTCTTGTTCCTGCAGTAGGCCAATAGGTAAAGCCGAAACAGTAGAATCAGACGGGGGAGAGATGGTGTGTAGGCTGGAATGGGCCTGCACTTCCTCCCACGTTCCAAAGATCATATCACAACTAGGGCAGGAGAACTGGGGCAGTGTGGTGGGAAACATTTGAGCCGTTTCAGGAGCAGCCTGGACCTGTAGCGGCCTCTCGGATAAGTGTGTCCTCTCATGTTTGCGCAAACTGGATGACACAACAAATGACTTGAAGCACTGCTGGCATTTGTAAGGGCGCTCCCCTGAATGCACCCTTCTGTGCTTGTTTAAACTAGAGCGCTCCGTGAAAGACTTGCCACATTCCGTGCAAGAAAAAGGCCGCAGGCCAGAGTGAACTAACATGTGTCGTCGCAGATCCCAAGAAGCGACGAAAGCTTTATCGCAGCGCTGGCATTTGTACGGCCGCTGACCCGAGTGCACACGCTGATGCACCGCAAGGTCCGCAGGTTGTCGAAACCTCTTAGTGCACTTGTCACAAGGGTACGGTTTGAATCCCTGATGCGCCCGTTGATGTCGGCGGAAACTAGAAGGATCGGAGAACATCTTGCCACACTGTGGACACAAAAAGGGTTTTTCACCCGAGTGGGTACGAAGATGGGACTGGTACGAGGACAGCTGAGTAAAGCCTTTGCCGCACTGTTCACACTGATACGGCTTGCTCTTGGAGTGGATACGCAAGTGGCACGCCAAAGAGGACGAGCGGGAGAAGGCTTTGCCACAGTCCGAGCACAGGTAAGGCTTCTCGCCCGTGTGCGAACGCTCATGGTTCTTCAAGTCCTTCAGCTCCGTGTATGTTTTGCCACACTGGCTGCAAGCATACGGCCGGTGGCCTTGGTGATTACGCCGATGCTTGCGGAACACAGAAGGGTCGGCAAAACTCTTTCCACACTCGGAACAAAAGTAAGGCTTCTCCCCGGTGTGTGATCGTTGGTGCACTTTGAGTTTGGATAGTGTGGGATAACTCTTGGAGCAATGAGGGCAAGAGTGAGGCCTTTCGCCACTGTGCTGCGTCATGTGGATACGCAGGCAAATGGCCTGCATAAATGCCTTGCCACAGTCAAAACAAACAAACGGTTTCTCCCCTGTGTGTGAACGGCTGTGGTTGCGCAACTCTGTTGGAGTCTTGTAAGCCTTATGGCAGTGCGGGCACTGGAATGGACGCTGGGCAGAGTGGGAGCGCTGATGCTTGGAAAGCTGCGCCCGGCTGGAGAACGTCTTTGTGCACTTACCGCAGGTGTATTGCTGCTGCTTGTCTTTACCATGTACTGACAGCTTGTGGCTTTGCAGAGCTGAAGGGCTGGTAAAGACCTCCTGACAGGTTGAGCATTTAAAAGTGTGCAAAGTTTTTGGCGGTCTCCCTTTGCCTCTTCTCCTTGTAGCTTGCTCTGATGAATTGTCTGCTTCTTTGTTGGGTTCCGTCTCGGAAGGCGGTGGTGTATACTGCTCTGCAGTTGGCGGGCTACCTGGCTGGGGTGAAGCCATCCTGATGATGCTGAAGAGAACAACAAAACACGCAATGAGTGCCTTGAATTTATGTTATAATTTAAATGAGTTAATTTACTCTTCAAATAGAGTTAGTTCTTCCTTTACTTACATTTGACAAATTCTGATTGACAGATTGTTTTAGGGAAAATATATTAGCTAAATAATATATAATAATAAAAAAAACTAAACCCCACACACATACACTTTTTTTATATATAATTGTTGCAATTATTATTCTTTTGCAAATTGACCACTGACCCCAAAAAAGGCGTGAGTAGAATTTTTAAATTCTATTATATTTTTCAGTTTCAAACATAACACCATAACTAAACTTGCTGTTAATTTTGTTTTATAAATTGATTTCCCCCCGGTCATTAAGTAAAATTTTTTTATCTTTATACACCGGAGGCAAATTAGCACAGAACAATTATAAGAACAATAACTGTAGTAACTAGCATGTAGTATTCAGTATAGGACGTATATAACGTAATATAAATACAATCTAATATGTAGTATTTTGGCAGAAACCAGGGTGAATATTTTGTTTAAAAAAAAAAAAAAAAGTTAAATACACTTGGATGAGGCAGGCATCACAAAATGGCCGGCATTAGGACCTCAGGGACAATTAGGAAAGAGGCTCTTGTTCTCAAAGGAAGTTGGAATCTAAGCTGCTTGTGTACAGAACTGAATTACATTTCCAATTTAACATAACGACCGTGACCAAATTGAAGCAATGCGAATACAGCACACAGGTACTTCAAAGACCTAATGAACATATCTACTGCATACAACTGCTCTTTTAGCACCATAACACAAAATGGCTGGCTTTAGGACCGCTGAACATGCGAAGCAATTTGCAGTCGGACGCTTGTCACTTGATTATAATCACTGCATAACTAAATGTTAGCGTTTTTAGTCTCTCTAGTGTGCTTGCAAAAATGCGATTTACGTTACGTACCTTTTGGCCTCTCCGGAGAGGCGTTTGTGTCTTTGACAATGAATTGCAAATCGATCAATCTCAGGAGAAGGTCGGCGGCTTTAGGACCACGACGAAATTACCCAGTGAACGCAGAGATGTGAGCCTTCATGACTTCCTCACTCACCACCTGGGGAATGTCTACAAAATGATCTAAATTTCATTGAAATTAAAACGCATACATGCCTCTGCTGTTTTGGTGTTCTTGCTACGCTGGTGACTACAGGGCATGGTGAGTGGGATAAAATGGGGTGGAGAGAGAGCCTGTGGGAGGGGAAATTATGGATGCTCACTTGTGATGTGCAGTTGTTTTGTGGATATAAAGTTACATAACAAAATGCGAATTGTCTAAAAATGATAGTGCGGTTAACTGTGGCTCTGCTAACGGCTTATTTATTTTAATAATTGACAAACACCGTGCATTTTTAATAGCACAAGCTGTTATTAACATTATTGACAACATTAAAGAACGAACGAACAAACAAAAATGAGGCTTCGAAAATATCGTGTAACGGGTGGAACACAATCCTAGAAGTTTTGATAGCTGTGTAATATTTAATTTTACACATATAATGTTAAAGTGCTCGCACAGCAATTTGTGGCTGTGTATTACAAAAAAAAACATAACGTTTGTGTTAAACATAATTTAGGACATGCTATTAAATTATTGCGATGGAAATATGCGGAGAGGGTAGAAATATCACAAATGTATTAGGTTTTCTATTGTTGAAGAAAACCCCTCTTTTGAACGCACGGACGTTTTTCGCAGTTGCACATTTCCTGTTTCCTAGCAACAAGAGCAGGAAGTGAGTCGAGTGGGATGGGGGGAAAAGACAATTGGTAGAAAGGGGGACGAACACGCCCGTCCTGAAACTAAAATAAAGTAAACGGCGTGCCAACATTACATTCACCAACATCACACAGGGAGACCGCGACATTCAGTATGTATATTTCTAGCGTCTTTGTGCCGTATCAGTGGGTTAGTTTTAGCCCTAGTTTCTAGCCGCCGAATGCTAACTAGCTCGCAACGGGATGGGATGCTACTGCCTCTCCAAAATACATATTTTATTCAGTTCAGCTGAAGGGCAGTTTGTCTGCTGTATTCATTTAAACTACGGATATAAGCTTACGAAAGCTATCAAGATTGTGCTTGTGTTGCTGGCTGTTAGGTTAATGTACTCGGCAAGTGTTTACTGTGTCAATAGAGCTCCATTGTGTGAGGCAGTCTGTCACCTAACTGTTGGAGTTGATCCTTCAAGCTGTCCACTCATCTATATACATTCTGATCAGTGATACTGTCAGGTCGAGACAGATCAGCTATGTTATCCTTACTTTATTGAATAAGAATTAAATACTGGAGCTGACTAAAGGCTTCATAATTGATGGGAAATAGCTTTGGATGAATATTAAAAACCCCTGCATGTACTGGTTTTATATTTAACATCCAAGTTGGTTTATGTATTAAAAAAAAAAGACTGTTCTTGGTGGTTTTTGTGTGCTTATGAACACTTTTTAGTGCGGACGTATAAAAGGGTTTATGAAAGGTACAATGCAAGCATAAAAGAAAAGTCATTATTTATCCTATGGAATTCATGTTATTTTTCTTCCCCATGATCTGTTTAATAAATGATAACAATTTCAAAAATGAATAATTGTTTAAAGTGGTAACAATAATAGAGACCTTTAAACTTTTGGAGGAATCCGGTTTACTTGTCCCTTTTCACTCAACCTCATGACGTTACAACCCTGTAGGACTTTTTTCTAATAGCGTTGAAGGAGATGCTATTAGTCAGGCAGAATCACAGCTTCTGTCAGTATTTCCGTCTTATTACATTCTTAGTCAATACAAGAAAAGTGAATACTGACTGACACTGTAATGCGGAAAGAAATTCATATAGATATAATCTTCAGTTTTGCTTGAATTTCCCCTATAAACCAGTACAGTGTTTTATTGTACAGTAAGGTTAGAATGCTTCCTTTTAATTACTTATAGGTTATGAGTAATTTTTTTGTCAAGACTTGAGCATATTAGAAAGCAATGTTAATGTCAGATTATCATTATAATTGACTTTCTTGTTGTGCAAGTGCCCTGTGTGAACTTAAAGGTAAATAATGGTTTTCCTGTTACAGATTTCATCCAGTGCCTACGCTTACAGCATCTTCTCAATGATAGTTTTCCAATGGAATGGAATAGAATAGTATTCTCAGCTAATCTTTTGAATGTTGCCTCTTCAAACAAGCCGATGTGATTATAGCGAGGACAGGTCTGTCCATCACAGTCATTCAAACTGGCTCTTGTTGACATGTCTTATGAATATACTATACCATTGTAGCTATGCAAGAGCCAGGCCGGACCAAAGGCTTCTCGTGTAGACATTGTGGTGTAGTATGTGCAAGCATGCCCAGTCTTTTGGAGCATACAGATTCTTTTCATCAGTCCGAAGAGGAACGAAAGTTCAAATGTGATGAATGTGGACGAGGCTACAGGCATGCGGGCAGCTTGGCTAACCACAGAAAAACACACGAGGTTGGCTCTTTTCAGTGTCATATATGCTCCAGGAAGCTCTCCAATGCATTGGCTCTCAAAAGCCACCTGCGCATCCACACATCTAGAAAGAAATATTCTTGCACAGAATGTGGAAAGGCTTTTCGCCTCGCAACTCAGCTCGTCACCCATCAAAAGGTCCATCGCAATAAAGAGTCTCAAATCAGGACAAGGGATTCTGCAAACAGTTTTGTTGAAAGTGATTTTAAAGATGATGAGCTGCTGCATCTAGAGGAAATGGATTTTGACATAATACCAGATTTGCAGCCAGACATGAAGCTGAATATTGCTCCAATGAGCAGCCTTAGTAATGGTGCCATGTCGGAACACGTTTCAAACACCACCACAGAAAGTGACATAGCAGCTGAAGATGATGCTGGAGACCGGCCATTCAAATGTGACTTGTGTGACAAGACATACAGACATCATGGCAGTCTCATTAATCATAAGAAATCTCATCAAATGGGGGTATTTGAGTGTCCAGTCTGTTTTAAACAGTTAAATAATCTTGCTGCACTTAATAGTCACCAGCGCATCCACAGTAAAACGCGAGGTCGTCTTAGTGTACAGACCTCTAAAGCTGCCCTCACAGAATGCAAGCAAGAACTTGCCCCTCATGTTATACCACAGAATGGTGATGAAAACATACATTTTTGTCACCTTTGTCAGGTTGCTTTTGCTAATGATGATGAGTTTCAAAATCACATTCTGCTGCATAACTCCTCCTCCATGTCATTTGAGCTCCCTACTAACTTGTCAGAGGAGCACAACTTCTCTTACGATGATAGTCTTTCTCATTCTCCAGAGTCTAATCCTTATCCCCCCACTAGTGACACTCCACCATTACCCACCTTACTTGATAAAGCTATTGAATATCCCCAAGCAGATGGGCCATTGGAAAATGGTCATATTTATCTACCCAACTCTTTAGATGAAAATCCGTTGACGCTACATGCTCAGGGACAGCCAATGGCCCTACCATCAGAAAACCTCAACCCTGATGGTTCAGCACAGGGAACTGATAACATCAAAGTAGAAGATGCTGACAGTTTTGATCGCAGATTCAAGTGCCACATCTGTGGCAAAAGCTACAGGCATGCAGGCAGTCTTATAAATCACAAACGGTCCCATCAAACCGGGATCTTTCAGTGTTCCATCTGCCACAAGAACTACCCACATTTGGCTGCTCTGCGAAGCCACCTTCGAATCCATAAAGGAAGGCCTGCAACTTTGGCTGCTGGTTCTGAGGGTGACTGGCTTTCCTCAGAGCCCTTGACACACGAGAACCAACAGAACTGTTTTCCATCACACGAGGGAGATGTAAGTGGAATATTAGGCCTTCCTCAGGACCTGGTAGACTCTGTGCAGCATAAATCCGATGTGGATGTGAATGAGACAAATGCTACTGAATTTCATGAGCAGTTTGACAATTCCTTCTCAGATGAACACCTACCTCAGGATGAACACCTCATGGAGAGGCACATGTGTGCTGACTGTGGTAAAACATTTACTGATATTGCAGGAATCAAGTCGCACATTTGTCCCCTCCTGAATCAGCAGTATCAGACCATGATGAACGGCTCACCCGGTCACATGGACTTTCACAATACAAAGCATCAACATTTCTTAGGAGAGTCAGAGGAAGATGTTGGTTTTGAGAGAGACAACGCTAGTGCAGCAGAAGCCTATTTTCAACAGCAGACCTTTCATGACAACATTCATGATGAGATGAGTGACAGTGAAGCTAAAGATGAATGTGAAGATGATGAAGAGGAGGATGATGGAGAGATGTATCAGTGCTCTGTGTGTGGGAATCACTATACTAGCATGCGTGCACTGCGAAGTCATCTCAGAGGTCATACTCAAACTCACGGCGCACCTTCAGCATGTGGTTCATCATCGTTGTCTTCTCTAGAGGTCAAGAAAGATGAACCAAGTGAAAATCAGCAGGGTGACTGCAGTCTTATTATCTGCAGCACTTGTGGAGAGAGCTTTACAAAGAAACTAGACCTACAAGCCCACCAGCTCTTGCATAGCAATATAGAAGGTAATCCACAAGAACAATTTGTAACCAGCCACCAGAATGAGCTCAAACCAAAAGTGGAAATGGAAAGCATTATTTGTGGAAAATGTGGCATAAGCTGCAGCGATATTTTTCACCTCAATGACCACAACTGCACAGGACAACGGGATGGACAAGTGGAGGAGAAATGTGGGGTGAAACCACTTCTTAAAGGTACATTTCAACAACATCTTTTGCAGGAAAGTCCACATGATGGAGAGCGCCAGTACAAGTGTGACCAATGTGGTCGTTCATACAGACATGCTGGGTCATTACTCAATCATAAGAAGTCTCACAAAACTGGAGTGTTTCGCTGCTTTGTTTGCCAAAAGCGTTTTTATAATTTGTTGGCTCTCAAGAATCACCAGAGGACACACTTTGATGTTAAAAAGTAAGTATTTAAAAATATATATAATAAAATAAAAAGTCAGTTGCTTTGAAAAAAGTTATTGTATAGGTCATGCTTCGTTTATTTAGTTTTACAGCCAAGTTCTTTTTTTTTATCTGATCTTTTTCTTTCTCTTCCAGGCATAGATGCACAGAATGTGGGAAAGCATTCAAAATCTATAAACAACTATTGAACCACCAGAGGGTACATCAGGAAAACAAGGCTAAGATTGAAGAGCTCAACAAACAAATTCAGACACTCATGCAGATGAGTGGGAATGCCTCAGGGAGTGGAATGCAGGCACCTAATTCCAGCAGAAAGAGAATGAGCAGACGCCACAAGCAACGGCAGACCTCAAACAGTGATCAGTCTAGTCAAGAAAAAGAGGGCCAGATAGGAGATCCCAGAGACCCTCGCCCTTTTGTCTGTGATCAATGTGGGCGAAGCTATCGACATGCAGGAAGCTTGGTCAACCACAAAAATTCGCACAAGACAGGTGAATATTATTGTGCATTGTGCAACAACACTTACTCCAACCAGCTAGCAATGAAGAACCATTTGCGAATACATTTTGCTGTCAAAAGACATCGTTGCCAAGACTGTGGAAAGGCCTTCAGGGGGAACAAACAGTTACTCAACCATACTTGTTCGACGAATAAAAGAAATGCAGCAGCAAGAGGAAAGGTCAGGGGCCACAAACGAGAAAAGGATTTGATTTGCAAGCAGTGCCGTCTTGTATTTCCAGATACTGAGCTACTAGAAGGACACACCTGTACTAAAGAGACTGATTCGGTCCCCCCAGGAGATGTAGATGGTGACAATGATGGTGCATACCTAGGAAAAGAAGAACGACCATTCAAGTGCAACATTTGTAATCGCAGTTACCGTCACGCTGGTAGCTTGTTGAACCATAAGAACACTCACAAAACAGGCCATTTCACCTGCACCTTCTGTGCCAAGCCCTTTTCCAATCCCATGGCGTTACGAAACCACACACGCATTCACACGCAAAAGAAAAAGTATGTCTGTCCTACTTGTGGTAAAGCTTTCCGTCTCTCCAGTATCCTGTACAATCATCAAAAAATCCATGCACGGGGAGTAACTCATTACAGCTGCCAAACATGTGGCAAAAGCTTCCAGGGAAAGTCTGGGCTAAAGAGACATCGCTGTTACCGAAACGGCAATCCAAACTCTACTGTAAATCAAGACGGTGTGGACAAATGCTATACGTGAGGTCTTTTTTCTTTCTTAAATGTTATTTCAACATCTATCCTTCATCTGATCCCAATCTTTTCCTTTGTTACAGGTGTGATCAGTGCGGACGCTCTTATAGACATGCCGGTTCTCTTCTTAACCACAAGAAGACTCATTCCACTGACCTCCTTCACTGCACTCTATGCCTGAAAACATTCACGGACCCTCTGGATTTACAGAGCCATTCTCAAATGGCTCGCCACTGTTGCCCAGATTGCGGGAAAACCTTCTGTGAGTTTGCACACCTGCAGAGCCACATGGAGGTGCATAGTAAGGGACTGCCTTATTACTGCAACATGTGTCAGCAGAACTTTCCAAACTTGGCTAGTTTTCAGCAGCACCAGGAGCTCCATGGTGGCCTGCAGGGGCAGTCACACCATGAGCAAGGAATGCAGATGCAGCAGGATTTAGGCTGGGACTCAGCACTAGACCAACAAATAGGAATTCAGAGCTTTCCTAAGATCGATTCAGCCTTTAGCCGAGTGCACGGATTCGCTGAGCCGCAAGACCAGCAGGAAAGTAGCGAGGGATTCAGTAGGGAAGAGAAAAGTCACGTGTGCGAGCACTGTGGGCGCACTTACCGCCACGCTGGTTCACTGCTCAACCACAAGAACAGCCACAAGACCGGCTCCTTCTTCTGCTCGGTCTGCCAAAAGGAGTTCACCAATCTCATGGCGCTGAAGAATCACCGGCGCATTCACACAGAACCCAAACGGTATCAGTGCCTGGAGTGTGGCAAGGCCTTTCGGGTCTCCACCCAGCTTATCTGCCACAGGCGCATCCACACCAAAGAGAAGCCTTTCTCCTGCCTCCTTTGCGACAAGCGTTTCTCTAGCAAGTCCAACCTCCGGCACCATCAGAAGATGCATCAGAATACCCAACAGACTTATGAGTCCTCCTTCAACGTGGATGATAATGAATTCATGGGATTGGGTGTGGACCCTTTCCTCTAAGGCCACGTTCCAGTCTTGCCGCTTCAAGGGAAGATTTCAAAACAATATTCTATTACAAGACTTTCTCCACCCAAGGCCCAATGCCAATAATCGTACGACATCAGGTTTTCTGCTATACTTGTCCAGATGGTGTCACACACAGATGCTGATCTTGGCAAGACTAGCCTCCTTTACTGTTGTGTTTTCAAATGTTGTTCTTTAATGGACACGTAAAACTGGCATTGATAAGATACTACCTCTGGTAGGGACAGTAATGCTGTAGACATTTTAGAATAAGTGACAGTGCCTGTCAGAGACCATTTTAGGTTTTTATTTTATTTCATTTGTTTTGTGTCCCCACACAGTGCACAAACTGTTCGGTATTATAATAGGTCTCAGACTGCGAGCTTGGATGGGTATTTCTGTCCAGACTCCTACCTAGTGCTGCCTTCAAGAGCCTGACCGATTATTTGGCATAATCGGAGGGGGAACAAAACAAGCTATGTTATGTGTTATGGGAATAAAAGGATATGTACTATCCTTCTCTTTATGTTTGTATTAAGTGCTTCCATATTTTCAGGTTATTGTACTGCTCATGGTAGATGTGCTGTAATCATTGTCTCATTAAGACCAACATACTCTTGATGTTCCTGCAGTTTCATAATGGATGACGCTGGTAAGGCTGTTAAACAGCAACCTTCACTAAGGCCTGTCTTGTAGAAAATCTCAAAGATATTTTATTTATTTAAATAGAACTATTTATACCTTACATTTAATATTTGAAATGTAAGCATATTTCTTGTCTTTAATACTGTTAAATGTGGTACACATTATGCATGGTATTAAACGTGTGATAAATGCTAGATTGGTCGATTATGTAGGTATTTTAGATAATGGTTGTAAACACTTAAGAAATACCTCTTTAAAAGCATTCACAACAGTGTATTTGAAAGAACAACAGAAATATTTCAGTTTTCTCAGCGCATACTTTTCTAGTAAATGTTTTATGAAGTGGAAGTATGTTCCAAGATTTTGGAGCACAAAAAATTAATGGACCCAAGAAATCCATGATCGGTCGGGCTCTATTAGGGCAGGAATTCACAGACTAATCTCTTTTCAACAGTTTTATTAAAATGCTCAGGTCTCGCAACTTACTAGACGCAATGTAAGAAAATACATTAAACTTGATGCTAATTGCATCAAGGCTTCTGTGTCTGTCTTTGATGCCAGATTGAATTTCAATGTGCCATTTCATATCACCATATTAAATTATTTGTAAGATGGTTTCCTTTTAAGCCTATAGATCAGTGCTTACTGATTATTTATGAGTAGAATTTGCAAAGTTTCACATATTAATGGCTTCATTGCATTTGAGAAAACTTAAACTGACAACTGAGACTCTCTGTAATCAGTTGCATATATCTTAAATATATTTATTTTTGTTCACATGATCAATGTTTCTCTTTCTCAAGTAGGGACCTTAATAAGCAGATGATGTTTATTTGTAGGTGTTCATGCCCTCACTTTCTTGAACTGAATAAAACCAATATAGCAAGGGGTTTCGCTTCTTCTTTGAGCCTTTTATCTAATCTTTGTTTTAACATTTAAGCATGATTATTTTAGAATATGCAAATGACAATAGATTCGTTGGGTTTATCTTCTGCTGTCATATTGTGTAATAAAGTGTAACAAATGCAAATTAGATGCTTTAAATGCACACAGATACATCAACAAATACAGTACATTAGTTGTCTGTTTATTGTATTAAAATGCATAGTTTTCTCTGCAGTCTGTGGAGTAATTATGAATGAGTAAAGGCACAAGTACACAACCAACTTTACTGAAGACTGACAGCGCCGGACATGCTTCACAGGTTTATGTTCATACAGATTCTGGACTAGCTTCTCGATATTCCTAGATTTCTGACAAACATGGCAGTGATTCACAATGAGGTACATGAAGAATTCTTGGGAACTGGAGTATAAAGTGTGCTTGGGTTTCTTGAAAACAATGCAACAAATTCTTTAAGCAAAATATAATTGCTTCTGATTCTGGGTTGAAATGTTACTCAGACATGTTATTTGTTTCATGAGATTTAGCTTTTGCTAAACATGCTTTCATTCACACAAGCATCTGCTGTATATAAATATATACATTCCCTAATGCCCATACTGCCCTACAAAGCAAAAAGGCAGTAACTACGCCGAGTGCAAAACTGAGAAAAATTACTTTAACGTTATCCTGTCATCCAGCTTTTTGCAGTTACTGTACAAACGACTACCATTTTTCTACAAAACGACACACATTTGAGATAAGATATTTTGTCACATAACAAAGGATTCCTTGAATGCCATGAAAATGATAACTCATTTTTGACCAAAAATGCAGTTACTGCCTTTTTGCTTTGTAGGGCAGCATAGCTGGCTACACAAATCTAAAACTGGTGATTTTATCCTTTCAAAATATTTTAGTAAGTTGAAATGATAAAACACGAGAGATTAAATGTATTGGGATATATGCATGTAAATAAAACTCTAAACGATCTAATCTCTTATGCTTATAAAGGCAACACAACTAAGATGGAATCTGACACCTGAGACTTTCTCAGAGAATTTGTTAACGTCAGCTGGTCTTGCGGATATCGGCTTCTGTTGCTTCGCTGGTCTTCAGTGTCTCCAGAATGTTCCTCAATGTCATAGACAGGCTGCTGAGCCAGTCGGTGTCAGAACATTGTTGTATAAAGGGCTACATCTATACAGTGCGTAGTATTCCAACACTATAAAAATAGATAGTTAAATAATGATTACAAATACATTCAAATGGCAGTGCCATAATAAATCTTTTATGAAGGAATATATTTTTAAAAAAAAAAAAAAAAAGTTGATCTCTATGTCTACTATATTAAACGGGTTATTTGTGTATTGTGTTCACAAACAAGGAATATTCAAGTGGGAATGCATCTACAGTGCACTCTTAAGTGCAATATGAACGGCCTCAAATTTCTGTAAAAACAGTGTAACAAGACCTGTCACTAAAGCATTTTAAGGGTTCCTAAAAAAGGAATATATAATATATGCTATCATGCTGTCCATAGGATGTCACTTAGCACCTGTAACAAATCTATTCTGCACAGTGAGTGACAAGGAAGGTCTCAGTGCAGCTTTTGTGCATAACCATTTGCTATGCATGACATAGCCTACTAATGTAATAAATTAGACAAATCAGATGCTACTCATAGAACACTCTGTGGTTGAGGTACCAGCCAGTGTGTACCAGCTGGAACATTGATTCACTGGAGTAACAGTCCATTTTTATTTTCGTCAGTTCCATGAGCTGCAAACATTCAAAAAAAAAGAATATGAATAAAACTCATTTCCTTAACGCATTTCAAAGTGTTGCATTTTTCAACCCTCACCTTACGAAGATCCTATACTGGATAAAGGGGTCCTGTTGTCTCTTCAATCGGTTCTGAATTGTGAACAGAAGAAGTTGAGTTAGTTCTGAGTCCTGCTCTGAAGGAGAATGTGAGAGAATTGGAAATATGGTGTAATATCTTATGTAAATGTATGTTAATATCTTACCACGTAAAGTCCTCTTGGACCTGCATTGATGTACTAAAATGCCTATGAGCAAGGCTCCGCAAACAATTACGCCTGCCAGGACAGATAAACTGGTAATTGCTGCCACCCTCCAGGAATCCGAAGGCTCGGGTGGGCCTTAAAAACACAGGACAATGTTACTGGAAGACCTCCAGCTTGTCAGATCATACAGAAAGAATCTGACCACTCCTTCTCTGTATGTAAGCTTTGACCTATTGCAAAAGAATCTACTTGCAATGCATTCTCGTGAGTGTTTAATTCATTTTGGGAATATAGGGACCATTTTAACAACTTGGAACTTTGCATCTTGTTCAGAAAAAAATAACTATTTTCATTCAAGTTATCTTATTTAATAAAGTGGATCTAAATTGAAATAATCTTTCAGAAGTGAAATTCCCTACTTTTCGAAAATAGTACAAATTAGGACATTTTAATACGACCAACAAGACAATGAGTACATCAAAAATGTTCGGGACTTTTTATCTTGCAATTCTTTTGCAAGTTTAGATCTCAAAAATTGTACTTTTTTTCCTGCAGTTCTGAGGTTATATCTCACAATTCAGACCTTGTTTCTTGCAATTCTGAGACAAAAAGTGAGACAAAAAGTCACAATTACTTTTTTAAGTCTTAACTCTTTATTAGAAACAGGCTTCCATAAACTAATTTCACATGAATGAATAGTTTACTGCCCCAGTCCCTATACTGCAACTTGAAAAAAAGAATGAAAAAAAGACACTGTAAATGAGCTGGCACCCTGCAGGTAGGTTAATAATGTATACTTTTAAAGTATGCCACCTATAATGTGTATCTTCATGGTAGCCTAGTAAGCCTACTAATAGGGGCAAATAAGATACAAAGGGTACTGCCTCAGTGACCCTTTTTTTGGTGTTCATTAACTACTCTTTACTACTATTCAGATCAATTATAGTGTTAAGTTTGATCGAATATACTCACATGTGTCACATGATGGAGTTTTCGGATACTGTTTGCATATATGGCAAGGTACACATTGTGCGACATCTCTGTTCCAGAATTCGGATTTCAAACAAAGGGCTGAACCTAACAAAAGTGAACAAAGCAGCACACACAAAAAGGTGTCAAATAGCGGTAGCGTATTACAGCGAGACTGATGAAAACAACTTGCTCTGTGCACACAGGTTTCCTGATAACTCGGGGTGGGTTGGAGGTTTTGCACATGGGTGAAATGGTATGTAGTACGACTGAAAAAGACAATCCAAGAGCTTTCTTCGCTCTGCCTCTCTTTCATATGAAATGAGATGGGAAATTCCGTTGCAGTGATGTGGTGGTGCACTCGCGGGGAAACGATATTACTCATGCTCTGTGTGCGTAAGCAAGACTAAGCTCACGGCCAGACTATGATGCGGCCCCTAAGTGCATGCGAAGTGTCCCACAGTGAAAAATGAGGACATGGAAAAGTGACTTTAAAAGAACTAATGGGTTGGCGAAGGAGTCATCGGTGAAAGCTGCGGGGCTTATAGGTTTTGTCTTGCGCACATGCTTGCAATAAAAGGAGGTGCATGAAGGAAAAAAGCGGTAAGGCAGGTACCACTGAAAGACTTTGACACAAACAGCTGCGGTCTACGGATGACACACATCTGCAAGCTACTATCACCCGCAGCAATATATGACGTGAGATTCTAATGAACACTTGCTTTCTTACAAATGACTCTTGAGGTTTTCTTGTGGGGCGCGCTACATTTATCACTATTCGTTTTTAGCCAACTTAACTTAAATGAGAGAAAGTGCATCAAAATCGAATGTGTTCTTGAATAGTTGTGTGACGTGCACTGCACACATTGACCTTGAAGGAGCAATGAATCGGACTTTATTTGATGGTTAAGGTGAATGTGGGCTGCTTAATTAAAGGTTATATAATATAACAGAGATATAGAAATCACAGTTCTGCTCTAGCACCACTGAGCCCTTGTGTCTTGTATGTTTTTCATGCACACCCAAGCAAGCTTAATGATCAGTTAACCTCAGCTCGAATTTCAGCCGCTCAGTTCTCAGCCTTTGTAATCCAAGGACCCCTACTGTCAAAGTTAATATTTGAAGGGCCCCCTATATAGCCTAGGGGTCTTCCTTTTGTACTTCTGCTGAAATGATGAGGTGCCATATTTTCACATTTTTAATAGCAGGCTAATATGTTAAAATTATGAACTGGCAAGTTTTTCTCCCAATATCTATCTATCTATATTTATATAAATATATATGTTTATCTATTTATATAGACAGACAGACAGGTAGATAAATATATCTATATAGTTGTTTTATTAATGCTGGAAAAGTTCTGTTACCAAATGTTTTTTTTTTTTTTATCATAATCAATTTTTTTTATTATTATTATTTCCAAATGTAGTATGCTGCAATGAAAAACTCAATCCCTGACTCTTTTTTAAAAAATATTATTTTAACTGTTATACATAATATAAAGATGTTCTGCAGCCAACTTGAAAGTTTGTCTAAGACCCCCCCCCAGTGCAGCCTCCAATAGAGAACCACTTCAGTATACTGATGATCTAAGCATGTTTTATGTGCATGATTAAATCCATAAGACTTTAAATCTAATTTCCTCGTTATAAAGTATCTTTGTGACATGAACCAGTTTTCTGCCTGTATTAAATCACTGCTTAACTAAAGCCACTGAATAATAACAAGGGCATTTGGGAACTTTCCAAGACTTTTTTCATTCCTGCAAGTGTTTTTACAGTTAACACTGTTCCAGCAGCAACATGCACATGCCAAAGTAACAAAGGGCTACAAGCGTGGAAAGCTGAAGCCTCTTGTGCTGCACTGTTCTCAGCTGGGCACAATACAACCCGTGGAGCGGGCGGGAGTGAAATAAGAGCATTGGAATGCGGAACCGGTGGGAACTGTAACGGGTAAAGGAAGCTATTACGAATGAGGCAGTTCATCGTCATTAACTCCACTGACTCCGCGTCTCTCCATGTTCATAGCAAGAGGCCAAATGAGACATAAGGTTGGAACTTTCTTCATCAACACACAGATACATAACAAACCTCACACACACACGCTCTGTTATAACATGGGGATGTAAAGCAAGTAACGTTAAATGTGAATATTCTTACTTTTGTCCGCGTTTATTCCATGAATAAGCGTGGCGACCAATAGCGTAATCCAATAGAGGCAACGCAACATAGCACCGGAATCCATTGAGCTTTATATATAATGAAATCCCACAGCGATTTCAAAAGATTAAAAGCCGCAAATGGGTTTCAAGCATAGCAAAAGCAGCGCGTGTGAATGACCCACCCCAAACTTTCAGTCTTGTTTTAATAGCGCCCACACCCACGCGTTGGGTTCAACTCCTCTATGAGTCATTTCCTATGTACTGTACTGAGATTCTGTGGCCGTATCTCAAAAGCCTGTGGGCTGGCTATGTAGACAGCGTCCGCGAGACAATTAGAGTTGACAACCAACAAGAATTTCACGTAGAACGTTCAATAACATTCCCATTAAGCCGTGAACGCGTTTCTTCTGGACATTCTCTGAACGTGCAAAACGTCCTTTTTTAAAGGTTAAAAAGCGTAACAACAAACATTTTTTCAAACGATTTAAAATGCTAAACCATGTCCCAACTAAAATGTTTTAAAGAAACGTTCGATAAATAATGTTTGTGCTTCGAGAACGTCATTAAAGAGCTTTGAACAAACATTCCATTAACGTTAATTGAATAACAATGAGAGAACACTTTCTGAGAACGTTCATTTGTTAAGATTCTAATTCCGAGAACACAAAAATCATGACGTTTGGTTTGGCGGCAATGGTTCTTACTGTTCACGTGCAACGCGAAAGACCATTTCCAGAACAAAAGATCTTGTACCTGTTCTTTTCTGAGTCAAAAAGTGCGTCAGGTTGCTTAACTATGACACAAGGCAACTGAGCAGTCTTTTTTATGCAAATAAATCGCGAATCATTTGGTTTTTGTTACCGAATTCATCTGAATGAATGTAATATTCGGTGGCTGCTGATGACATATACGTACGAATTTCAAAATACTACTACTTCAAGAGTAGCTACTAAAAGAACCGCTGCAGAGTCGTTGATTCTTCACGGTGTCCGAGCAGGCAGCTCGCTAGGATTTGAAACACAGCCCTAGAATCTCTGCATTCGCAGCACGACAGAGCACTACGAGTGGGAAACCTTCAATGACGGCAGAGACGCACAAACACAGCCTGTTCGCTGACAACGCTTTCGTTTTTACTTTCAAGAGCTACATTTACGTAGAAAAGAAACCAGTTCTCTATTAATAGGGAGTAAAATAGGGTAGCCTACTGGTGGTCTTGTTCACGTAAATATTTTACGTTAGACCTTTAAGAAAACAACTTAAATGAATAAACGTTTAGAGGAACAAACGTCAGTTTGGGAAAAGAAGTACTTTTTGTCCTATTTTAAAACTAGAGACCCCAGTCTCCGCGCACGTAGTGTGTTTGAACAAATAGGCACATTAAAGTCACCCCACCCAACTACGTAATTCACTGTCTCTGGTCCAAAGGAGCAAACAACAGTTCAGTGTTTGGCAGACACACCGCGCAGACCGAGGGGGAAAGCAGTACGACAGTTATTAATACGATCAAGAACAGCAAAACTATGGGCGCGGGGAATAACATAAGGTCAATTGCGCAATATAATGAAAAACATTTACATATATATTCCGGGTAAAAATTTGCAAGTACACAAAAAACCGCGTGGAAGGTTTTATGTTCTCACCAGGACTGCTTCCCCTGCGATGCTGTCCTAACAGTATGCAACTATGCGTATCTATCTAAACCATCTGAGGTTACTAAAGACACATGCATTGTGCAAATAGGATTGTATTGGCGGACAGCATATGGACTGCGATATTGCATTTGGAAAGCCCAGTTGAGTCATCCTTTTCCACCAAGTACAACAATAACATCACCATTAAAATGAAAACCCAGATTTCATCTAGCCAATCAATCTTAAATGCAAAATCACAACACAAATGGGATTTAACTGGAAAGATTGCTTAAAACTCATTGCATGTCGCAAAATGTTTCTAGGTTCACATCAGCAGAGAGAGTTCACAAGCAATTTCATCCATCCAGTTTTTATTTTTCTTAAAGGAAATTGTGCAATAGTTTTGACATATGTTGGTGATGTATCACAATATGTTACCTTCTGAAACATTTTGTTACCACCATCTATGCTTCTAATTCTGCTGATCTCCTTTTTTTTCCCCACCCAGTATCCATCACATCTGTTCATTACTAACTTTGAGGGGCTCAATAACACAGTCAGTTTCTATGGTGACACTAAGCACATTACTGGATGTGGATTGTTACTGTATGACTCAAATGGATAAGGCCATAATTGTCAAAACAAAACAGCTTCTGGACGTCGCTCGTATTCTGGAGTTCTGACATTTATGATATATTGATATTTGAGCAGATACTTTTTTCATGGTCATTCAACAAAATGCAGGTAAAAAAAACAACAAAAAAAACCCCATTGCAATACTTTAAAGAACACAGAAAAGTAAGAGACAAAACTCAGTAGATTCCTCTGCAATGAAGAAGCACTGCTTGAGTGCTGTAGACCATGACTACTTCACAACTGTTTCCATTCTGTCACCGTCTGTTTGGTCACTACCACCACCTATCACAGATGGGAGTGAAAGTGGCCCTTTAGAGCATTTTAAAATACCATAGTTTGGTAATCCTGTGCTTCAAGACCACTTTCATCCCTTCGTTTCTCATCTACTGTATTCCGTTCACCAAAAAGCCCACACCGAATTAGGTAATGTAGATGCGGTGGAAGTCGTTTGCTCCGAATGCAGCATTGCATTCAGGGCACTTCCTCTGGCGAGTGTCGTAGCGTGTCTTCAAGCATTCATAGCAGAAGACGTGGAAACACTTGGTGAGGACAGTCTCCTTATCTCGGGTATTACAACAGGGACACCGTAATTTAGCCTAGAAAAGAGACAACAGTCAGGTCAGTCACAAATAATACAGTATTTAGCCAATTATTAAATGTCAGACACATTAATTGTGCTTATCTACAAGGATTTTTTTAAAAGGGTGAGTTGGACCAAATATTACAGGAAAAGCAGCCAACATGCGGCCTGCACACATGGGGAAAAAAAACCATCCCAGTTGGAGTCCTCAACATGTTGGCTGGAAGAATAGCCATAGTGTGTAATCTACTTCAAAGTGTGGATACTTTGAAGAAGCTAAAATTATATGACAGTTTAACCTATTTTGGTCACAGCATGTTTCTCATACTTGCATTCGTATTTTCAAAATTTTGATGACTTCATTATTATTCATTATTTTATTAAAAATATGTTTTTTATCTGATTGTTTTAAATGACTTTATGGCTGAGATTAAATGTTCACACGGCTGCATTTAACAGCAATACTATGAAATATTTGGTGCTGGGTTATGATTAATCGCAACTAATATCCAAAATAAGAGTTTTTGTGTACATAATATATGTGTTTAAGGTGTATATTTATTATGTACATATAAATACACAAACACTCATACATACATTTAAGAAAAAATATTTATATGTTAGGGTTATAAATAAATTATATGAATATATATATATATATATATATATGTGCAAGTAGATATTTTCAAAATATGTGTCTTTATATATACATAATAAATATATACAGTACGCACACATATACTGTATAATATAAACAAAAAACTTTATTAAATCGCAAATATTTGTAGCCAAGTACTAGAGATATTTCTACAATTTTAGTAACTTTTAATGTATTTTAAAATGCAATTTATTCCTGTGAATTTTCAGCAGCCATTATGAGGATAGTATAATCCTTCAAAAAAAAAAGAAAAAAAAATCTTGACTGACCTTATACTGATTAATTTCTTCTTGGAGAATCTCATCAGCATCTGTATACACCTCAACTTTCTTTTGTTTTTCCAGCTTACGCCGCAGTCTTGACAATTCCTCCTGAAAAGTACAGAACGGTAGAAGAGTTTCACACATATTGTTCCCATTCATTTGTATCCAAACGTCTCTACAACACGCGTGCCCATGTACCTGTGCTTTCTTGAGGTTGACGCTCTCCCTCTCACGGGCAGTGCGGTTATCTAGTACTGAGGCTTGGATTTCCCTCAACTTGGTCTGAGTGTGTTCCAGCTGCACTTTAAGGTCCTCGGCCAACTGGGCTGCCTCCACTGCCTGAGCCACCATGCAAAAAGACGAGCATCAAACACACATCTGGAAATGTGTGCTAATTGTTGGCTAAGCTGAGTCATGGTTGTCATGGACATGAGAAAAGAGGTGGGTGTCTGTGATCTTTCCGGTCTTACCTTGCGCTTGTTGAGCTCCAGGGCTTGTGTGCGCAGCGCCAGTTCTTTCTCCAGAGCAGCCAGTGTGCTCTGCAGGACACCCTCCTTCTCTTCTAGTTTCTGCACTACCAGCAGCTGAGCGTCCACCTGGGAGGGATAGTTAAAGAACACATGTCTCAACTACATTAGTATTTTTGCAGTTGTAAACAACATTGTAAATCATTATTATGTGCAGGTTTTATGCCTCAAAATCGAGCCTCTTAATGCCTCTTAATCAGAGATGTATAGTAACGAAGTAGAACTACTTCACTACTCTACTAGTGATGAGTAATTTCTTTATTAGTTAGCTGGGTATTGTGGCATAAACAATTTCAGTTGTTGTTTTTTTGCACTATTCTTAGACTTTTATATTTTAACATGTAATTTA
>JAUMHI010000053.1:10752886-10765785 GCA_032359435.1 Enteromius unitaeniatus | reverse complement strand
GTGAACAATGTTTGAGAGAAATTGTAATATTGTGTATCTGGAATGAATTTTAGATCTTTAAGTCCATCTCATGAAAATCGGAGCAGAAACAAAGGTGTTGCGTTTATATTTTTGTTGAGTGTATATTCATTATTTTCTCTTTTAAAATATTACACAGCACAACCATTTTCAACATTGATAAGAAATGTTTCTCAGGCACTCCTAAAGGATCATGTGACAACAAAATGAAGGAAAAATCCTCATGTAACAGAAATAAATTACATTTTAATATATATATATATGTGTGTGTGTGTGTGTGTGTGTGTTAATTGAAAATAAATCACAAATTAAGCTAAAATTAATAAAGTATTACGCCATAAAAAGTATCATTTTACCATAAATTGAGAGTTGTGCAGCACACTGCAGCTGAAACAGGCAAAAATCAAGCATCTCCAGCAATAAAGACAACATCATTCATATTTATATAGCTATAAGGAGAGATTTTAAAGTATAACCAAATTCTCTGACATTTTTATTTTTTCCTTCAATTTATTATGCCATTTGTTTATAATAATCACAAATCTTCTCACTTGTTTATATAAAACCAAGGAAAACCAAGGAAATGAAACAAATGTTTATTATAATTAATAAAAGAACAATTCCAGATTGCCAGCAAATCTCTCAACATAAATCTTATAGGAATACTCTGAACAGGCAAATCCAAAGAAGGTGCAAAAAGGCCTGGCTAAACCAAGCAATTAGGACAAGAGACATACGGAACACAAAAATATTTACAAACCGAACAAGACAAACGAAAAACAACAGTGCTTAATGGCAAGTAGTTATGACACTGTAACAGGGATTCAAAGTTCATCTATGAGAACGAATCGCTCGTCTTTTTTCATAATCTCTACCCCGACTACGCTAAGTATTTGTAACCAGTAACATAAAGATTGTCTCTTCCATTTCTGAGACAAAAAAATTACCATGTCTTGCATATTTATTCATGTCACACCAAACCTGACACTGACTGTGTCTCATGGTGCTATATGAACAGTGTAGATGGAAACAACAGAGACTGACAGAAGAGGATGAAGATGAACAACATGTAAATTAGACATTCACACCAGTGTTAGTGTTTTTTTCTACCCATTCATTGATATGTCAGTGTATAAGGTCAGCTGTATCCTCAGGCTGCAGTAAAGCACAATCCAGTTGGTTATTGGCACAAGCTAAACTGCTTTAATTTGCCAGGAGACCATTCATGGCTTCACTCAATTAGCAATGAAGGTACTTTTACTACAAGTAGTGTATCGGGTAAAAGAAAAATAGTCAGGTTCACGTCACATCAAAGCTAAGACACTGATCCAGCTAATGAGAAGTTGTAGTTGTAAATGTAATAACGACCTATGCCTGCTACTATTCGTGTATTTTGGTGAGAATTTTATTCCTTTTCAAACGACAGAACAACTGTAACAAAAGCGTCTCTTGACGTTCCTCCACTGCACCAGACAAAAGCCACTAGCATGAGTTAGGCCGAACATTATGAACTTTAAAAGCAAACAGCTCGATTCCATTAATCCTGTATACCAAGACACACCAGACTCAATCACATGATTCAGGAGCAAACTGCACTGATGCCACTCAGGTGTCCGTGTCTGATGGCTTATTAAAAAGTTTACGCACATGGGAGAGAGTTACATTAAAAGCTGACAGAAAGGCCTGAGAGACCCTTTCCCCAGCAGAAGAGCAAAAAAAGCTTATAGGCAAACTACAGTGTTGATTTACAGTGCTGAAAAGGGTACAGAAGCTGATTTATCAGTAATAATGCAGTGTGTATCCATCCTCCATCTGTACCGCCAATGCTTTTCATCAAGCCAAGCTAAATTCAAACTCACTCGTTAGGGCTATTCGTTTCGCTGTCCAAAAGTTCTTGGGAATTTGACCCTCCAGAAAAATTTCAGGTGGGTTTGCTGTCCAGTGAGACTAACAAACTTGTTTTTTTGAGCGACCTGTATGATTCGTTATGGGAACAACACAACAGCACAACACAACCTTTGGTTAGTATTGGCATGCCTGTAGTTTCTTTTGGCTTCACTTCTAGTGCACTCTTTTTTTCTACCAGCTCTCAGGGGTCCTGCTTGTCACCCACCAATAAAATCCCAGAGTACGCATGAACACACAGCATGGGCAAATGCTGAAAACGTAACAATTTTTGCATCCCTGTGGTCAACGTCATCTTAGTGTGGTGTGTTATTATCAGCGACTACATTTTTGGGAGCATTACCGAACAGTTCTTTCAATTAAGAACATTTTGTTGGTGTCCTCCATGACCTCACGTTCTGGACAGTTCTTTCAGTTGGCATCTGAAAGGACTCCATGCGCTCGCACCTTTCTGTACATCAATGAGAAATCAGTACTACATAAAGCACGTCTGCTTTAATGCTGCTTTCAGGAGAAAACTTCTGAACCGAAAAGGAACAAAGAAAACCCAATGCAGGAAGAGTAATCAATGATGCAATTTTCTTCACCTCGCTAGAATCGTCTCAAAGAAAAAGGCTTCCTTTGCCTTTCGAAATACTTTGTATGGTAGTGCCTTTGCGAAAAATAAAAGAGCAACAGTTCTAGTTCCTCACTTCTTTTTGTCCTTCTGCTTCTTGTCAGGCTTGTTGCTTTGTTCTGTGGTCATGTTACGAGGCATGAGAACAACGCCGTCTGGGCCATACTGCAGAAAGTAATCGCTGGCCGAGTAGGGTCTGCCTTCCTCGTCCCGCAGCTGTGCGAACAATTCCTGGGAAAGGCTTTGAACCTTCTGCTTCGTCTGCCTGATGCACTTACAGTAATCCATCTTCTCCTTCAGCAGCTGAGCTTTTTCACGTTGCAGGTCTTGCACGCCTTGCTCGAGTTTCAGGATGGTGTCTAGCTTGCGTTTACGGCAGTTTTGTGCCGCCATTTTGTTCTTTCCACGGCGCCGGATGTCTCGAATGAGCGAGAGCTGGTCCTCGTTGAGATGGTACTTGGCTAGAAGCTCGTTGAACTCCTCGACGGGGAGGTTAATGATTTTTTCATTGGAGAATGGGATGTCCATGGCCCTCGCCCTACGTTCATCACGGCTAGACTGCCTGTCAATACTGTCTTGTGGTGGCTGGAGCTTCGTCTGCTGCGTTTGCTTGTCTCTGCCTTTCTTGTTGCAGGATGTGGACAGCTGAGAACGCTCAGAGTAGGGTGATGCCAGTGGTAGGTTGTAGGTGTGGTTGTGATTGACACTTTCCAACTGCTGTATGCCATGGAACTGAGATGGATCTTGGTAGCTCATGCGGCACAGCTTGCTATACTCTGGTTGGTAGCCACCAACAGCTCCTTCCTCTGCTTCTGCTGTGGCCGCTTCTGAATCAGTGCTGTAGCCCACAGCTCCTTCCTCCGAGAACGTAGCAGAGGTGGATGAAGATGATGCAGCTGAAGAGCAGGATGTCTCGGAGTTGCTAGGTGAGGCTGGGCTGTGGCTGGAGTCCAGTGAAAGACCTGAGTCGGAATCGAGCTCGTCCTCGAGCTGAGAAGCCTGGTCTTGGCTGAAGCCCTCTTCCATCGCAAGGTCTAGCAGGCTAATTTCATCCAGCATAGACTCTTCCAACAGACTGGAAAATGGATCTGGCAGCACCGGAGTGGTGGTTAGGTTTGTAGTACTGTTTAGAGGTGGTGGGAGAAAGAGTCCGGTCAAGTTTGTAGCTCCAAATGTTGAATTGACGTTGGAGGAGTTGCTAGAAGAAAGCCTGACTAAGGTAGGCCGCTGTACACTGGTGGAATCCAGCTCTGGGTTAAAGAGTGTGGGAAAGTCCTGGCTGCAACTGGGAAGCGATGCCTGGTGGAGACTAACATCCTGGTTAATGAGTGTGGACCGTGGGAGTTCAAAACTTCCTACTGTGGCTGATTCGGTGGTGCTGGCATTGTTGTTATTGGGGTCATTATTCATGGTGACATTTACTGCTGTATTGTTCACCTCCATGTCCTAAAAAAAAAGATGTAATGAATATTATACATGGTTTATTGCAGTGATGCTCAGTACTATAGTCTTTTCTATTGATTAACTAAACATTATTTCACATAAACAATGACTTGGACACATTTGGATAATATGTATTTTTGTGTGTGGGTGGGTGGGTTTAGGGTTCAGGGATCATCACAATATATGATTATGTGTTTTGTCTGCTAAGTCATACAAAAACATTAATTAAAACAACATAAAACACGAAATTGTATTATATCATATTGGGCTGTTTAGTTCACATCTCTTTCAACGTGATTTAGATTCCTTATTATTGTAGTTTCATTGGTTTCTGAACATGACTGTTACATTGTAACATACACAAAAATAGATTATATTATTAGATTAATAGATTATATATATACCGCATACCACGCTACCGAGACACTCAAATTACCGCAAGAAAAACTCCTTCACTGTGACAACCCTAATATCCTACACAACCTCATTGTGCTGTGTTAAGGTCAATTTGACTTTTTTAGACCAATACAAGGAATTTGACACTATTACAAGCACTGTCACTTTGCCTTTAATAATGTATTTATATTCCCTTCATCAATTTTGAATGCAATAAATGTACAAACCTGCAGTTCCATTATTGACATTATATCCTGCCACTGCTGCTCCAGGTCTAGAGGTGTATCAGACTGTGACAGAGGGGCTTGTAGAGAGATCCCTTGTGATGTTGAAGGTGTTTCCTCGGTTGAAGCTCTCAGCTGTGAGGTGGGTCCAGTAGCCTGGAACTAAAGAGAAAAAAGACAATGTAAAATGACAAACAAAAAAAAACCTGCCAAGTTTTAATCCGCAATGTAGCATGAATTTCACTGTCGCTACCTCTGGCTCTTCTCCAAATGGAAAGGTGGCCTCCAGAAGCCTCAGACATTCCTGCAGGGATAATGAAGTCTGAGCACCGAGACTGGTAAGCTAGGAAATACAACAAGAAAAGTCCATGTAATTCCAAGGATGGCTGAAATTCACTTTTTGAATAATCTCCAACCATTATTAACCAAAACCTTGCTGTGCTCATCACACCTTCCTGTAATCCTAGCATATTACTCTCCTGTCTCTCCATCAACATGAGTTAGGTTCTGCACTGCTTGGAGATTAAGTCCATTTCTCCAGCTTTTCTCTCTTCCACCTGCCTCCTCGTTCTCTTCATTAGGCTTATCAGTCTCACTCTCCTTCTGCCGACTGCTATAGTTAAATACTTCTCGGCCAGCACCAAGGTCAATATCCTGCCTCCACAGGATGTCTATTAGGTCAATGTCCTAAAAATATATTCATTAAAGGGGAGTGTCATAAAAGGTCTAAGATTACAGGACATCATCAGATAATTACATTTAATGAGGGACACGAAGCAGTTTCATCAGCTCTTATTTGGCTAACTGTCCCAAGCATTTATTCATAAATAAATCACAAAGGAACCACATATCTCTCAAAAAATAAAATAATACATATCCTATAAGGTCCTCCAGAAAACCACAAGAGTAGATGACCTCTACTACTATAATCTCCATTTGATTCAGTGCAGTATTTATTGCACATTTCAATGCTGTGATATGTAACATTTACCTTACTAATAGCATACAACATTAACATTATCACAACTATCTAGTTTTTAGAGATACACCGCTATATCGATGAGACCACACCCTGTCCAGCTACTACTGTAAGGCTCATAATGTAGAGTAGGAACACTACTCTTTCACATACACATACTCTTTCTTAACAGCCGCTATGCAATTCGCTTAATCTAATAGCTAGAGATAATAGCATAACACGGTACTCTCTTTGAAGAAATCAAACACGAACCAATGCCAATCTAATTACTGTAGGCTAAGCTAAAAACACACAGCTACTGTACCTCTTTGGAGAGGTCGTCGCTGCTCTCTCTCTCCCCTTGCTCCTGACTGTCCTCAGGGGCCACGGCTCCCAGGCTGTCCTCTCCACTGAGGCTGTAAGTGGTCTCAGAAGCACCGCCAGCCCCTCTCATGGCCGAGGCTTCGGAGTTGTTCACGTCCTCCAGGCTGCCCCCATTGTCCAGGGCAATGCTGGGGCCGGACTGACTGGTTGCCGAAACCACAGTCTCAGGGTCACGATGCACCAGCCAGGCACTCAGCTCAGTGCTGGGCACACGCAGATGGTCCAGGGAACGCACCTGGTTCAGAAGCCGACGAGTGGCGAAAAAATGGTCGAGGTCCACACTTTTAGGATGGATGCCATAGCCGTCCAGGGTGTTACGGAGATTGTGAAATTGCGTCTGGGTGTAGGCCGAGCTGGGGCCCAGGATGATCTCACGGAGTGGGGGGAGCTGATTGTTTAAGTAAGTGTCCAAGTCCAGCCGTACCCCAATTAGACTCAGGAGGATGGTGAACTGAATAAGACCCTCTGTGAAGTACTTTTTCAAGTAAAGCATTTCTTTGCAAAGGAACAAAAAATAAAAAAAAACTCAAAAAGGAACTAAAAAGCAAAATAAAAAAACATTAAAAAAAATACACACAAATTATGTTATGGTCAACCTCGTATATGATAGAAAATCGAAAGCAGACACAAGATAAAAGGATGCTCGCTTTGTTTCACAGTCATGTGCTTCTAATAAAAGAGGTGAAGATAAATCCTCTTTTGCCGTCTTTAAAGAAAGTTCTTTTTTTTTCATCCAAATTGTATCCAGCTTAAATATTTGTAAGCATTCGCTTACAAAGTTCACAGACCCTGCACAGAAAGAAAAGAGATAAAATTGATCACAATACAATTAGCAATTAAAGTGTACATTTTTCAAATGCAAGGGGATGGCCGTTAAAGCTTAATCAGTTAAATAGCATCAAAGGTGCTTGCATTATAATGTAGTATATTACACAAATTAAATTATAACATTCCAATGTTAACACATGCAGGCTTATAAAAGCACATCAACAAAGTGTTTTAACAACCTAATTAAAATAATACAATGCCAATTTACAGCGTTACTATCAAACTGTTATAATAAAATATTCATGACCTCCCACCATATACACCCACCTCACAATCACACCCACATCAATACATCCTTCCCTCTAATAACCAAAATTACCAAAAGAACACCCGCATATTCGCAACAAATACATTCCAGATCGGTGACTGAGCTCCGGCCTATTGCCAAACCCTGCCTAGTTTCATCTCCTCCTTCTAAAAACCTCATCTAAGAACAATTTACTTGTCCAAGCACTAAGAAGTATTGACCTCCTACACTTCCGCTATCACAGCCAAACAGCCCGTTAGCAACAAGTGGCGCAACAGCTTCTGATTGGCCAAGACGCCTGTCACTCATTTCATCTCCGCGCTGCAGCCAATAAGGAGGCGGGCCCTGGCGGGGTTCTACCGGGGACATTGAATTACTAATATAACAACTTTTATTAAATACCCAGCTCTTGTCAACTGGTTAAACCTAACCGTTCAAAGCGGTTCCTTCAGTTCACGCAAAGCTGTCTTGTGCATTTGCAGCAGCCGCACTGACAAACACTCCGAAAGCTATAGCTAACTTAGCCCGCTAGCATGGCATCAAAATAGTCCGTTTTCATACTTACTCAGGAAGACTTTACTGACAAATGACTCCGAATGCCTCTACATGCATACACAGCCACTGTCACCAGTCACTTCCCACTAACTACGCACTTATTCCCTTAGATCTCTGTGTGGTTGTCACTCCCCTCTCGCTTTGAATGGCCCACCATGACTTGCAGAATTTCCTCTTGCCGACAACTTGGGCTGAACTGAGGCGCTGAAACATGCTGCCACTGCGCACGCGTAGAATATTCTAGTGCACATACGGGATGAGATCATTCATCAAAATCCCCCGTTGTAAACCTATAAATAAGACTCTTTTTTATCATTTTATTTTTATTATAACACAATTAAACTGGTATCTATGTAACTCGTTCCGCCTTTATTTGCCTCCCCTTTCTTAATGAGAAATTTCTTGCGATATTGGCGATGCTTGCAATGTTCTGAAGTGGTACTGAAAGTTACAAAATTATTGACAATCACTAAAACACTGGCCAGAAATACTTTAATATCGAGACTAATAATGGATCATGCTTTATGCCAAAAAAAGTCATGCATTTTCACATGGGGCGCACTTTTTACTCCAGTTACTATTTCATAGCGTATAATCTTTGCTAGTCAATTATGCAGTAAAAAAAGAAAAATGCATACTGTTATACACACACACACACACACATATATGTGTGTGTGTGTGTGTGTGTGTGTGTGTGTGTGTATAACAGTATGCATTTTTCTTTTTTTGAGGCTTTTTTTGTATTTGTATTTGTATTTGTGTTTTGTATTCCAACGAATTAACTACATATGTGTGTATATATGTGTACATATGTGTGTGTGTGTGTGTATATATATATATATATATACACACATATGTAGTTAATTCGTTGGATTAAATTATATCACTTTAGACAAAGGTTGATTTGACTCAATAAAACGCGTTTAGCTACTTATAATCACTAGGTGGCGCCCATTGAGTGTGTTTGACTGTTCTATAACTGGGTTCAAGATTGTAACTACCCTCCTCATCGTTTTTGTTTGATGAATTATAAATTACAGCTATTTTGATCTTTAAAGGTTTTTAATGGATATCTGCATCAAACATTCTTCTTTGTGTCAGATGCTTTCGTCAGTTAGCCTTAAGAGGCAGTGGGGAAAAACAATGCCTCTAAATCTCTCTCCAACTAACATTCTCTATGAGACATGCATTGAGAAATTCAGATATAAAAAATATTATAGATACAGTCAGGAGAGTTATATACAAGAGGTCTGTTAGCATTCAGACTCTTTTGAGGCCATGTTGAATGCTCAAGCATGAACTCTTAAAAAGATCACAGTTCATTGCTTTATAACAAAAGCAAACTGTTGTTCATAAATTGCTGCTGTGCTGCATAAGTCAGGAGGTACTGAAGAAAATTCGCAAGCATAACAATTGATTACAGAGTTAAAATCTTGGAAATGGAAATGTCATTTGGAGGCAGTAAACATTGCCATTCAAGATGTCAAGCTCCAATTTATGCTTATCACTGGATCAGTCAGAAAATAACATTTCAGAGAATGTGTTTATTCTAGTAAACACATTTGATACTCGGAAATTAGTCTGTGTGACTGCGTTAGACCTTAAATGGTCTTGTTTTTTCGCTCCTTATCCTCAATGTATTCACATTTAAGGCTCTTTGAGGACTGTAAACTCATTTTAAGTAAAAAATACTTGTGTTTAGGTTTCCAATAATTACAAAAGCAACTTTGCTCTTGACACAGTACACAAATATTTTGTATTTGATCATATGACAGTGGTGGCTAACACCTTTTTAAAGTAGCAACTTTGGTATTTAGGGTTGAATCTGTTTTTATAAACAATCATTAACCGATCTTCCTCAAACAAAAACGTATTATATTCACAAAATAAGGCTCAAGTTCATTATTATGTTTCTTTAAACTGCACGACGAATCTGACTTTCTCAATTGTCAGGCTTAACTCTCTGTAAATAAGTCTCTATTGTTAACGAGCGCCTATACAATATGCTACACATCGAGGGGAAACATGCCTTAAAAGAACGCCCCTTACAAATATTTACCGTGGTAACCATAGTTTCCGCCGACATACCATAATTACAGCAGTTACTGTTACTACAATTAAACTGAGGTAACTTGGTGTTTGGTGACAGTGCCATCAAAAAAATAAAGGAAGCTTCTTGAACTGTCTGAGAGAGAATTTGTGATGATTTGTTACGGTTTTACAGCATTAAGTAGGGTATTTTGGCGGAAACTAGGGTTACCATGGTACATTTTTTGCAAAGGATTTCCTGTTGTTGTGAGGATCTGCCGTTAGATTGAATCTAGACGGGACTCGAGCTCCTGCCACGTTACGCTACGGTGCGTTAGCCTCAAATGTGCTCCCTGTCATTTCTCGGTAAAGTGCTGTCCTTCCATGGATTCGCTCAAGTATTTGAGCTGAAGTAGAATAATCGCAAGGAACATAGTTGTCGGTATCCGTAGTAGATCTGCAGCGTCTAAATCTCAGAAAGAGAGGAATAGTGTTATTTCAGCGTAACTGCATTATGCAGAGTGGAGCCCTTTTTCTCGCTCGCAAATAAAATAATGGGAGAGAAATGAGAAGGAAAACAAAAGCGCAGCGAATTCTTGACTACGAAAATGAAGAGGATGAGGAAGAGGAACAAAAAGCGGACTGCTTCAGTGTAAGATGATCGAGGGGAACGTGTTTTTGAGTGTTTGATGTCTCATTGTTTGTTTGTAACTGTTAATGGCATATGTTTGGTCCCAAAAGAATAATTAGTATCATGTCAACCCGACTGTTCAACAGAACGGTGCACAGAAACGAAGAAAAATGTATTCCTCCAAAGAGAAAGCAGAAGAAAATAGCTCATCCGACGCCGGTCTTCAGAAGTTAGATATCAAGGTTTGGGCTTTTTCTCATTATGGGTGATTAATCGATGCATTTTGACAGAAAAGACGTACAGCAAATCCTTTCTGTTTTGATTCTCAGTTGTTCCACGTCGGTTGTTAGCAACATTTAACGCAACAATCTCGCCCATAATTGACTGTTGTTGGTTTACTACTACACTTTTCACACCGTGTAAGCATTAGATTGAATGCTTTTCTATCCTGCAGCAGTGGTGTGAGGCAGGGCAGGCGGCCATGCCTGGCCGCTAATGGAGAACAATGGGGTAAAGCATGGTACAATACACCATTGGAACGAAACCTCATCAGGCGCTCGCACAACTGAAGCCCTGCACTCATTTCTCTCCCAAAGTACAAGCTCGGCAGTGGGTTAAAAGTTTTGAAATTCGAAACTTTCGAAAGTTTGAAACAATCTCTTCTTTTCAAGTTATTTTGTTGGCACCCTTGGTGCTTCCCCCGTGGAAAATACCAGTTTGCTGTGAATATAGTTCTCGTTTTAAAAGTTTAAGCATACAGTAGCTTTGCTTTTGCTTGGCTACCTTTGCTGACAAAACATCTTAAACTAGTTAAGACGTTTTGCTGGTCTTCTGTTCTTGTATGCTGGTCTCTTCGGTGGTTTTAAATGGATTTTGAGGAGCTAGTTAGTCAGGCTTGGAGGTCAGCTTGCCAACAGGTAGTTCACCACAGCTGCACAGACTGATAAGCTTCTGATGGTAAACAAGGTATCAACCTTGTCAATACATATGTAAGCAGAAATATTTAGAAATTTAAAATATCAGCCAAGCTGTGATTTGGATATACTCACTAATATCACAGTTTAACATACATTAGCCCATTGGTTTTGATTTTATTTTTTTTCCTCCTTAATTCGCTAATAGATTATTCCTGTATTTTTTAGGGTTGTCAAATCGTTTCATTCAGGAATGACCACAAATGCAAAATTCTGTTCTGGTCGAGCTTCTTCAAAGTTTATTGTCCAAGCATCAGCTAATATACTTCTTTAATAGACAAAAAAAGCATGCAGTGTAATAACCATCCAAATAGAAAATAAACATTGTATCATATAGAGAGAAAACATACATGAAGCTTTTGGAAAACAACAGATGTTTTCTAGTAACGATACCTACAGTTCTGCATCACATCCTGTCTTAGACAGTTTCGAACACCAGCAGTTTTATACACCAAGAAAAATGAGTGCTTTCAAATTATATAAACAGTTTCCCAAAGAAAATGGTGCATGCAAAGAAATCATAAGAAGCAAGTGTATTCAAGCTGTTAGTAATCAGTATTAATGGAAGTTCATATAGTTTATTAATAATACTTCTTTATTTATCAAGTAAGCAACACAAAAAAATGACAGCTGTTCTGAAACGGCATTTGAGAGGAAGTGTGAGAAAAACCTCAATCTGGTCATGGGGAGAGAGAAATTGATCAGATTTGACAGCTGAAATGAACTGTTGTACAATTATCAATTATCAATGACAACTGACTGAGTAAATAGAAAATATTAGGACTCTTTCTTGTCATAACAGGTTAATGAGCTGGATTGTTCTTCCGCAGACCTCTACACTGACAGTCCTCCTGCTTCTGAGACCGAGGTAGGATTTGAGTCACTTCGACACATTTGCTTGTTGCTTGCGAGACATTTGATTCTAGACCTGAGCTTGTGTACTTTTATGATGGCAGGAGGCTCATTATTTACAGTCCTATTCGAAGAAGGAGCTCATTGCCATGGTCTTATGCATGCAGAGGGAAATGGAGGACTTGAAGGAACAACTTAGGTGCCTTACAGGTCAATATCTTTTGGTTCTCTTAGGTGCTTTGATTTATCGAATTGCATAAATCCAAATCTTCACATTCGATGTACTCACTACAGCATGTGGAAAGCTAGCAAGAAACCTGGAAATGCTGATCGAGAAGACCCAGATGTGGTCAAATGGGAACAACGGGACCTCTCTTGGGACCCCAGATTCTCAAGGCACGGCACAGGCACCTGCCGAGGCAGATGCTGCAATACCCGATGTGCGTTCTCCTCCAGCCATTGTGAACGGGCAATGGATGAATCAGGGTCCAGGACCACAGAAACCTCATGAGGCCACTCAGAATGCTCAGAGGGACGGGCTCTTCACAGAGGTAGGTAGTTAAACATTATAATCAGAGGTTGTGCAACATTATAATGAGGGCTGGGCGATATATATCCAACGATATATTATGTGCATCTCAATCAAAGAACCGGCTTTACTGACTCGTATGGATGCTTGTTTGATTCATTAGGTGTGTTCGAGATGCACTACACTAGCCTGCCGCCGGCTGGAGAGAGCAGCCCTTTGCAGTCGGCCGTCAGATCGGACACTTATAGGTCTCCGTAGTGACTTTTATGTAATGCAATATGACGTTTATTATTTGTATCTTTGTTTCGTAG
>JAUMHI010000053.1:10712445-10736192 GCA_032359435.1 Enteromius unitaeniatus | reverse complement strand
TAAAATGTTTTTAGAATGCTCCATCAACCACTTAGTGGTAACGTTTTTAAAACGTTCCACTTGCAAAATAACGGAATTTTTCTGCTAACGTTTTTAGAACGTTCCATTAACAACTCAATGGTAACTTTTCTAAGGCTAATGTTTTTTAAAACGTTCCACTAACAACACAATGATAATGTTTTCATGATAACGTTTTTAAAATGTTTATTAATTGGAGATAACGTTAAGGAAACGTGCAAGACCGTTTTTTGATAACTTTAAGAGAACCTTTAGAGAACCTCAGCCAAAGTTACGAGAACGTTCCTTGTTAGCTGGGTATGAGCCTTTAGGATGAAGTTTTGTATCCATAAAAGCACATCCTTGGGCCAAAACCGAGTGTGTTGGTGATAAATGCTTGAGACTTATGCTGTGGACTGGAGAATTAATCAGCTTGCAGATTCAGTGTTAAATTATGAGTTGGAATCTGTATTTTGTAACATTACTTGGTATCTTTCATCTATCTAAATCTACATTCCTGTTACAGGTCTACTTTGCTATCTTCTCTTCGCAACTGTCATGGCCGACCCTGCCTGGTGGAAGCTCACCTTTCTGAGGAAAAAGAAGTCAGAGCCAAAGGTCCTGTATGAAATACCCCCCGACTTTAGCACCAACAATGCGAATAAAGACCTGGGCAACGACGACGCAGACAGCAATTTAGACGCCAGGCTGGAAAAAATCGTGGATAAATCTGCCACCAAGGGCCGTCATGTAAAAGTCTCCCATTCTGGGCGGTTTAAGGAGAAGAAGAAGATTCGTGCGACTCTCGCTGAAAACCCAAGCCTTTTCCCCGAACCTGCTCGGACTGACAAGAACCATGTGGAAAAATAACGTTTGAAGCTTGTTTATACACACAAACTTATTTTTACCCATTCTTATTTTTAAGGCTGTACGAGTTACCACTGACGCAACTGGAACAGAAATGATAGTTTCTTACCGGCCATACTTTAATTGAAAAGCAACCCCAAGATGATTATTAAGGAGTTAATGTTTCCTGTGAATCATAAGCACAATATTGCCATGCTCATAATATGCGTTATTAACATTGTGGGGGGAAAAACTGACAAGGAAGGTACAGAAACCTGAACTCATTCAGCTCTCATTTATAAATCACGCAATCCGTTAAAGTTTAAAGTGGAGAATGGCCATAAACATGTACGTTATTGTGTAATAACTAATCTCAAACTTGTGGGAAACAGACTGTTGTTCGGGTTGCAATTTGATGTGCCCTTTGATTAGCACTTGATCACGTGTTTCTTGTTGTTTTTTGTGGTTGTGCATATCTCCGATTTTATCATTTGTCATAAAAAGTGTTTCAATTAGGGCAAGGACAGTCAGAAGTCACAGCACGTTAGAGATAGGTTCTCCACAACTACAGCTTTAATTTGTCTCGTTTAATTTGTACTTGTCTATTGTTTACTGCAAAGTTATTGTTAAAATATGCAGAATAAAGATTTTTATTGCATTGCTAAGATGTGTTAAATTATGGAGAAGAACGCCACCGCCATCTGCTGGGAAAATCTGAGCATTGCTGCAAAAATTAAACGAGTTTATTACTTTATATTTACAAGAAAAAGTCACCATTACACAATTGTAGCCACATTCAGACAGTTATTTCAGGTAAACATTACATTTGGCACATTTATAACACAATCTAATTATATTTCACATTTGTTGTGTAGAATATTTGTTGTTTATCACGAACACATTTAAAGAAAGTGAAAAACATCGAACAGAGCAACATGTTGGGGCTTTTTTTTTTTTTTTTTGCTGCGACAGAAGTCCAAAGTCTATGTTCTCCAAAACTACAATTAAGGCAGGAAGTACAGCTGTATTTTAATTATTAATAAACACCAGGCAGTCAACAGACTTTGCACTTACAAGTAATAGATTAAGGATGTGTTGAGGTCAGTTTTGAAGGCTTAAAATGCTTCAATAAAGCACTATTTGTAATGCAAGATCATTTATGTTCATAAAATCATGTATACAGCCATCAACATATAAATCTTCCTTCTGACAATACGAATGCAGGACCAATACGGAGCGATAAATCTTCACTAGTCGGTTGATGCCCTGGTGGCATTATTAGTGACAGTTGCTATCAAGTAATGATGATGTATTGATGTCACAGACGGTGATGTTGATTTCACAGCATGTCCTCGATTAGGGGGATAAGCGTTGGTATATCCAGCCTCCCTCAGCTTGACGCTGCATATCCCCCAGCTCAGTCTCTCCTTCTTTTGGTCGCAAAAAGACTATTCGGTCATGCAATCTATTTATCTGACCTTGCCAGAATTCAATCAGGTGGGGTTTTACAATGTATCCACCCCTGTGGAATAAATAAATAATAAATATAAACAAAACTAAAATATAACTGTCCATATATAAACACAGACAGGGATTTGATATTAAAAAAATTACTCACCAGTAATCTGGCATTGGTACGTTTGTGTTCTTATACTTTTCTTCAAGTTCTGCGTTCTTGTCTTTCAGGTACTTTAAGGGGGACACATAACAATTTATTAATAAAACAGGTGTTGCACCAAATCAGTATAATATATAATTTTCAATCATTATTGTAGTGTTAAGCTGAATGCTTAATTGTGGCTGCATTAATTGCATTATTTATATACTCTTATTGCTTTTATTAGCAGTTTAAATGAGCTTTTAGTTCTTCAGTTTTTATTCCAATTATAGTTACATTTTTAGTTATTTATTATGTGCTTTAGTCAATTTTATTAGTATTTTAGATATTTTTTTATCATTTACTTAGTAATTTTAGTACTTAAATGAATATTAGTTGACAAGACAACAAAATTAGTTTAATCTCATTTATAATTAGCTTATGGTTTTTATTTAATATTTACAGTTGAAGTCAAATGTATACAAACACCTTGCAGAATCTGCAAAATGTTAATTATTTTTCCAAAATAAGAGGGATCATACAAAATGCATATTATTGCTTATTAGCATTGACCTGAATAAGATATTTCACATAAATGATAAAGCCCACAAGAGAAAAAAAGTTCAAAAGATTAAGAGCCAGGGGTGAAAGGGTTTTTAAATTGGAAGATCAGGGTAAATGAAACATATTTTTTTCTTCTGGAAAAGTATCTTCTGTATATTTTGAAGAGCCAAAAGATGGAGCTGTCGACCATTCAGGTCAGAACACAGTATTAAGAATCAAGTGTACCCAGCTTTTGAAGGAGGTCATTTTTATCAATTCAGCTATTATTTTCTCTTGTGGACAAATATGTTAACATCTTCTATGTGAAATATCTCATTCAGGTCAGTACTACATAAACAATGACATTAGTACGATGATCGATCCGTCTAATTTTGGTAAAATAATTAACATTTTGCAGATTCTGTAAGGTGTATGTAAACTTTTGACTCCAACTGTAGATTTTATTTCATCCAGCAAAAATGTTACTTTTCATTCTTTTATAGTTTTAATTAATGACAATAACCTTGGGTGGTGGTTCTGGTGCTGGTGCTACTCACTTGTCGGCTTGGTATTACTGTGCTCTGCCTGCTAACAACAGCTCCGATTTGACTGCCTTTGGGCCTCGAGTGGAAATAATCATGTGAAATCTCATAAGGGAGTCTCTCTACAGTGCCTTCAATGCGAATCTGTTAGGATACAACATTTGTTACATTTTTTTCATGTAAACTTTGAAATATGGAAATGATTATTCTGAGTTCCGCCCCCCCCCAAAAAAAAAGCTTACCTGTCTGTTTAATGGTTCCCAATAAAATACAAGACAGGCGTGTGGATTGCTTTCCTAGTAAAATTAAAGAATACATTTTTTAAATATAACAAGTGAGAAAAAGGTAATCAGAAGGTAAATCCATATGGACATTTACTGAACAAAATTTAGTTTTGAAGACTCACCAGCTCTGCACCTTTCCGACTCTCATAGTTTGTAAAGAAGCGAAATCCCTCCTCACTGTAGCCTTTTAGAAGAACCACACGTGCAGAGGGGCGACCGTCCCTTTTGAGAAGACAAGAAGGGGAAATTCTGACCAAATTCAAAAAGCTAATTAAGTATGCATATAAGTTGATTTGTTTATTTCCAGGTATTGATGAACAGCACAACTTCAGTTCTTACTTGGTGGCTGTTGCAAGACACATTGCATTGGCTTCTCCCACCTCAGGGCACTTAGTGGCTTGATCAAACCAGCTGCCGAATTGCTTAATTGGATCTAAAGAAGAAAGCTGATCCGTGTCAAAACACTGTAGGATGAAAATAGGAAATTTACACATTTATAGTTACATATTATTTTTAAATGACTTGGCTTTCCATTGTGACATGTATGACAAAGCAGAACTGAACAAGTACTGTGTTTAGCCAGTAGGATGTCTAAAGGGGTCTTTACCAAATATGTAACACTAACCCATACATAAACAGATACGAAAAGCATGTTTATGGCTGTCTCATAATTGTGGTGACTCTAATTAATTAGTGATTTATAAAAGTTTGACTGAACTGACTATGCATGCATTATTGAAAAGGCATTCTGCAAGCACGCGATTGCAATTTAGCTGCAGACAACACACAAAATGAAAAATAATTCAAAAGCACATTGACAGGGTTTATACAACAATACAGAAAATGCCGTATCTGCGTATCTAGCTGTTTGATGTAGTCATCATGATATGATACTCTGTGTTTTTAAATAGGGTCTCAGCTCAGGTCATGCACACACCTGAAATAAAAACATTCACAACCCCAGATATAACGTTACGTGTCCCACCTCGCTGTCATAGCTCTTTCTCATGTTACTCAGATCCATGTCAACGCCGCTGTCAGTAGATTTCCTGCAGAAAAACGAGGTCAAAAATAAAGTACTGCGGACTGTCGCAGTATTAAAAAACTTAATATCGCAGACGTCTCTGGACGCGCAGAAGCGCAATAGACGTCTCATGCCTGCAATTCCAAACCTGCGTCATCACGTTCATGCTCTTACGTAAAATGTTATGAAAGCAGTCAGTTTTGTAACTAACCTTTATTGTTAGAATAGAGTAAAATATGAAAAATAAATACGTTAATAAATTAATAATTATCTATATATTCGATTAGTATTATTATTATTATTATATAAGAATATTTAAACGTTTTTTTAGTAAAACGTTTAAAATTAAAACCTTATAAAATAACAAAAACAGGGTATGGTATATTTTGACGTTTAATTTTATTATTGTTATTACGTTAACGTAATCATAAAGACTTTTATTTTGTAAACTACCAAAACCAAAACGTCCCTACGTCAATTCCGGACTAAGATGGCAGCGACCTTGTGTGGCAGGCTTTTCCCGATATCGGGTAAGATTGTGGTTTGATATTTTTGCCAAGCCCTTGTATTTATTTTCATGCATTAAAGAGCAGATGTGATTATCTCATGCAATTAGTGAATCATTTGTGGCAATCCTTCACATCCATAATGTAACGTGCATAGTCATGTTTATATTCTAGCCTTAATATTATTCGTACCAATATGTACATATATCCTACAGGATGGCTGCCATTAAGCCAGATCGTTCGTCATAGATCCAAAGCTGTTACTCGTCACAGAAGGCCAGTGCACTTTCTCAAGCAGAAGCTGATGGCTGTAACAGAGTATATACCCCCCCCACCTACAGCTCCTCCTGCTGCTTTGGCTCCACGAGTCAGGAAGATTGAGGAGGTCGATCATTGCTGAAGCCTGTCTACTAAGCATTATTTTATAAGGCTTGAAGTGTGTCATTGTACGTGTTAAATATCTCTACTCTCTTCCTCTTTAGGAAACTGCTCTGGCAGTTATGTTGAGGAAAGACCTAGAAAACATGTTTAAGGAGTGTAAGATGATTGCTGTGCTCCAGAACAATGCGATCATTGCAGAGGACCTCGTCTTGTTGAAACACAAACTGAGGAGACACAATATCCGTGTCAAGTTCTTCCCAAACCAGGTAATAGCACATTATAGTGATCCTTACTATAATGTTGTGATGTGTGCTACTGCTCTGTGACACTTCATTTGTGTTTCTTTGCAGGTGATGAGGTCCTTTCTCAGCAACAGCATTTACAGTAACATGCTGCCTCTGTTTGTTGGCCAAAATGTGTTATTTGTTAGTAAAGAGCCAAAAGTTAAAGAGATGCTGCAAATGTTGAAACACAGTCCTCAGATGGTGCTGTTAGGTGAGTGTTTCCTAAGCGTGAACTTAAGCATTCTTAAAGGAACAGTTCACCCAAAATGAGTCCCCTGTGGTAAAATGTTTTCGTCTGAATGAGATTCAAACAGCTGATGAAAAACAACAGATCTGTAGTCAGTTCATATCCTGTGAAGTTAAAAGTTGTTTTAATCCTTTCTCCAGTAAAACATGAAAAAGTTGTCTCATGCGAAACAAGCTCTTATCAAGCATGTATTTAATTTTGGAGTGAAGCATTCTTTTAAAGATCTTCAAGGTGTTGTCTCATAGGCTTTCTGTACCATTTTCTTTCAGGTGCTTGTATAGAGAACACATTGCTTTCGTATAAAGGCATTCTCAGTTACTCCAAACTCCCGTCTATGACCACTATCCATGGAGAGATAGTTGGTGGTCTAACAGTGATGACTTCACGGACTGTCTCAATGCTGCGTCACCATCCAGCTCATCTTTCTGCCCTCCTTCAGCAGTACATCAAACAGCAAGGCTCTGGGGATGCCACAAATGCTTTATAGATAAAGATACTTCTACTATACAGCAGGCAGCAGCTTGAACTTTTATAAATATACATGGATGGACCAACCGTGTGTATGCATATAATAAAATTGAGTTAATTAAAATTACTTTTTGGTCGTTTGTATGCCAGTTGGAGGTGAATTTTTAGTTTGTCTTAATATTTGGGAGACAGAGACTACATCTCATAAAGGTAGCAGTGATTTCTGCTTCTAAAATGTTATTCCAATAACTTTATACAATTAAAGAATAATAATGCTCCCTCTATATACTTGTTGATAATGTTCTTAATTGTTTTACTGTCAAATGTTGCTGAAAATAGGCTGTGTATTGGCATGTTTTATTGTGACAACTTACCCCATAAAGTCCAGCATTGTCAAAAAATGCCAGTATGCTTAATGATCTGCATCTTTTTTCCCCCTAGTCTATTTTTTTTCAGTTCACATTAATAGGCACAGTGTCAATGTTTATGACAGGGGTCTCCAACCCTGCTCCCTTCTCTCTTTCACCTGTCTGTAATTTACAGGTAACACTGAACACCTTGATTAGTGTTTGATTATGACTGGAGTTCAACTCTAGAGGACAGTAGCTCTCCTGAAGCAGGGTGGAGACCCCGACTTAATGCCCTTTTGGATATTTAAACAATTTAAAGTGTATTTGAACTGATTTGTAAGTTAAAAAGCCAAAATGCGTTTGCACTGCCAAAATAAACACTAGCTACTGGTCATGGGTCCTGATTAGTGCTAATCTCTGGATTACTTCATGCTAATCTAGGTCAGTTAGTCCTTGTTATAACTCTGGGTTCGGTGTAGAAGTGTCTCTGTTCTTAATATTTTGACACGCTGTTTAGGTTTAGGCCAGTTTTGCAATTACGTACGAATCTCTTTCAGGACAAAAGTCATGTGAATTTGTAAAACCCCTCTATGAATGATTTGCTCTGTGTGTGGTAATACATAAATCAATAGGGGCTTACCTACTTATAAATATGAGAACATTTGGAGGTTCTCTGGTCTCAGCACAAATAGGTAATGGCAGAGCAACTCGGTAGTTTCAGATGTAATGCACCTGAATGGCTGGCTGTCAGTGAAGTACCTCCTGCATTCCTGTAATTCCAGCAGCTTTTAAGACACTAATGCGGATAATGATTTGGCCGGAAGCCTTGGGTGGATTTGGAGGATGTTCAGTCACCAGAGGAAGATAGTTTGTGAGCTGTCCGCCATACATTGTTCTGGTATGCACATTGAGTATCTATTGGGTTATTAGTAGAAAGTGGTAAAACTGGTTTCCTGTTCTGAGAGTAGTGTGACGCAAGGTTGTACAAATGGGGGAACAAGAAACTCAGGTGCTCGGAGGGATTCACTCAGAGATACACCACACGCTGGCTAAGAGCAGGAACCTCAGGTAAGAGCTCGAGTTACAATACTTCATCAAAATGTGTTGTTTTAAATGCGGATAGCAGTACGTTTTTATATACTTACTGTTTGGAAACGGCTATGGAAAACAGCCTTTATATGGTAACGGGAACACAAGACCAAATTTTCTATACCTATAAAAAGATTTCAGTTGTTCTGATGACAGTTTTAAAGCACATCCTGGAGCTAAACTTATTGACATCACTTAATTTGTTGGCATTGGCAGCTTAATCATGTGACTGAGTGTTTATATACAGTTTTCTATTTTGTAGAGTTCATCTTAATTTGAAATTAAGCTACTATTTAGTTTCTCAAATCACTGATGCTTTACATGGGTTACTAGAAAAGGAGGAATGGCTGCTTGTCTGACAAAACCAAATGTTTTCGTTATCATTTTTAAAATCGCGTTCAGTGCTTAAAATGTACAGTGAAATCTACAATTAAATACGATGAGTATTTAAATTACGATTTATGATTATGATTAACACGTGTACGTCACACTGTTTTTCTGACGCTGTACGTTATATTTACTGTGACCTGTCAGCATGCTCCCGGTGAAAAGCTATTCAAGCTAAGGGCTGCTAAAAAGGGTTATTCAAAGCCAATTATCGTAATGTCACTAAGCCTCTCTTGTAAGGACCGTTACCTTTGTGAGGTTACTATCCCTGAGCATGTTGCTGTAGATATTCTGCCTTTCATAAAAAAGAGATATTTAAAACTTTCATAAAAACAATGATGCTTTTTAGTAATGATTGAATAATTGCCTTTACCTCAGATATTTACTGCCAATTATGTAATCAATTCATTAGTTCATTACTCAACTGCTAATTCACCTGTTTACAAGGCATCTCACTTGACCGCATTCTAGTTCTAGTTCTAGTTCATTCTAGTAAATGGGCATGTATGAGCCTGTCAGTGTTGTCAAGGCAATAAGAGATTCTAGAAAACATGTTTGGTTTCTGGCACACCCCTCTGATGCCATTTAATTCGGCTTATATCTAGGAAAATGAATTTTTCGATAATCTGTCAGTCTGCAATTAAGAATGAACAGCTATGAGTGTGTTATTTTGGGTTCTTTACAAACGCCCAAATAAAAATGCTGTTGTGTTTTATATTAAGCCATCTGAAGTGCCTGTGAGATGATAAATCAACGTGACATAGTAAAGGGCAGAAGTTAAAGTCCTGGGCAGATCCATGCTGTTAGGTAACCCAATTAGTGGAGTTTTCTCTGGACACTGTATTGCTTCTGTTTTTGTTTACTGTCATTGTGCCAGTTACAGCCTTAGCTGTTTATTGCATTTAATTATACAAAAGTTCATAAAAGCAGTAAGCCAACTGTATATTTTCCAAGTAGCCTACTGTTTGAATACAAAAATAAGTGCAATATCACAAAAGACATGTTATTTTCAAAATTGTCTGTTATAGTTACACTGCACTGAAAATTAAAATGTATTGCATTTTTTTTTTTCATAGTATTTTTAAAAACCTCTTTTATCGACAGTGTGGCTCATTGTTTTTTTTTTTTTTGCATAATACTTTCATAGCACATGCTTGCCTGACTAACCAATCATTGGTTTTTCTTTCTAAAAAGCTTATAATTAAAACTCTTTGCTTTGCAGACATATTGTGCTTTAGTGTACAATGAGAAGGAGTCTCTAGCAGAGCGTATTTTCAAACCAAGCACAAGAAGACATTTCAAAATGGACTCCCACGGGTCTTCACTTGACCACGTCCATTCACAGATGAGTGGTGTGGAGAAGGCGTCCAGCGGCTGGCATAAGCCCACTCATTCAAGAAGCAGCAGCACAGCATCCTCACGTCACTCACGCCTGGTTTGTACCATCTGCTTGACTTAAACACACTCTAACTCTGGGTTCTTCAACTGATTTTTGGACACACCTAAATCTTTTCCGTACAAGTACATATTGTATGCCAAAAGCTAGCATTAGGAATTCTGCCCTTGGGTGTTTGAAACCTGTTGCTCAACACCTAAGAAGCATCCAATCAGATATTGTGAATGCTAAACCGACAAGTTTATGTTTTAACAAGCTCAACAGTTGTGTTTCGTTCATGGGGATTAAATGTGGCACATGTTTTAAATGGGGAACGCCCTGTTGTACGTCAACTGTGACTGTATTTTTCTTTCTGTTCCAAATAGAACATTAAAGACTGGGAAGTAATGGATGACTTTCCAGTCGATGTGAACTTCACTGGAGAAAACATGCAGGATGCGAATACCCCAGGAATCTGTGAAGGCTACTTGATGAAGAGGAGAAAGTGGCCTCTTAAAGGGTGGCATAGGGTATGAGAAAAAAAATAATGTTTAATTTAATCTTTTTCTTAATAGTTGTTGGTATAGTTGTTGAACCGTGTAAAATGTATTGAACTTTAAAGTTATACTTTCTTACAGAGATACTTTGTCTTGGATAAAGGGATCCTACGATATTCGAAAAACCAACATGATGTAAGTTTTCTTACCTGTAATTGCAGATCTTGGATCCAGGCTTTTTATTTTTTTTAATAATCAGGGATCTTACTTTTTCAACAGTTTTCCAAAGGGAAAATGCATGGTGCACTAGATGTCAGTCTCGCAGTTATGTCAGTGAACAAAAAAGCAAGACGAATAGATCTGGATGCCGGAGACATTCTGTATCACATGAAAGTAAGTTATTGCATATAGCTGGCGTTAATTGAATGAAGTGATGATCTTCAGTTCTATTGATGCTTGTTTTTGCCATGGGATAAAAAAATTAAAAAGGCAATTGTGACTTTTTCCCTCACAATTCTAAATCTCACAATTAAGGCTTTTCAATTTTCAAATTGCAAAATATGAACTCTGATCATATCAACTCCAAAAATGTAGAATTGTGAGGTAAACTCAGAATGACAAGAATAACGGTCATAGATTATATTTTGCAATCCTGATTTTTATCACATAATTTTGAGCCGTAAATCTGCAATACATGTTTTTTTCACTTAATTGCAAGGGTACAGTTAACTCATTTAAAAAAAAAATATTATTCTTTGACAGAAATGGGCTTCCTAAATTAAATTCTTAAATACTTACTTAAATAGGATCTTCCAATCTGGTGTTCATGAACCCCTGAAGGAAATGCAGGGTTTTCATGAGTTTATGAAAAGCTTATAATTAATTAAATCATAAAATAAAAAATGTAAATAAATCATTTGAAAATAAAAACAATTTTTTTAAAGGATTAAATGTTTAATTTCTTTATATGCATATCTTTTTTATTATGCACATTATTTTATTAAGTAAATAAACAACTAAATTCACTGTCAAAAATGTCAGCTAACCTCATTTTACTTTTCGAACTAGGCCAAAACTCCGGATTTATATTACATATGGGTCACCAAGCTGAGTGCCCACAGGATGTATAAGAAAAATGAAGCTGCGCACGTTCACAATGGCTTCCTCCAGGCCCTGTCCCAGAGCAGTCATTTATCTCACAAAAACAGTCCTGTGCAGGACATGGTGAGTAAAGTGGTTCCTACATTGACTTTCTGTAGCCCTCTAAATCACCAGGGATTAGGAGAATGTGTCCTCAGACGAATTAGTGATTAGACCTCAATGTCCCAGACGGTGGTTTAAATGTAAATGGTCTGTAAATGTACACTAATAGATGCCTCAGTGATTTAATTGTTTATTTGTCTGATAGAAGTTAAAAATGTATGTCTCTTGAACTATTTTAGGGCACGTCTTATGCGGGTGAACCTCTGCCAGGAGTCAATCCTGCAGTTAATGGGAAAGTGTCAGCTTGGCTACAGACCCAAGAACCTGACATCTGTGCACAAGGTAACAGCTGTGCTTTTAAATACTAGTGAAATTCTAATAAACGGATGCATAAGCACAGAATAAGATGCATCGCTTGGTGTTGTTTTCCCAGAGCTTACACGTTGTCAAACAGAGCTGAATGAGCTGCAAAGGCTGGTCCAAAAGTTGCACTCTCTAGAGTCGGGTCAAATTGTCAATAACGGAGATCTCCAGAGGATTATCAGCATGCAGGTTAGTAAAAGCTGCAGGATGAAGACGGGCTGTTATTAAAACGACTTGTGAGTAAGCATTCTCACATTTGTTTGAACCATAGAATCTCCTTCTCGACAAACCCAAGAAGAAGGGTGGGAAGATTTGGGGTCATTCTCGCACTCTGTCTCGAGTTGAGGCTCTTGGAATGGTGAGGCTGCTCAGTTGGCATTTTCTTTTACTTGATATTAGAATATCTTAGATAAAGCCTGGGAAGCATTTATCATCTTTGCCTACAGAGATTGCTCTGCCATTAAGATTATTTTATGTTTCCCACAAAGGTTTGGAAACCATAATGAAATGTATTCCATATTTTTTTATTTCCATCATTGACACTTTCAAAATACCAGAAAACAAAAAAAGGGAGTCTGCAAATGTTTGGGCACCCTGTTGAGTTTATAGCATGAACTGCCCTCTTTGGAAAGCTGAGACTTGACAGTGTCATGGATTGTTCTCAATCACTGTCTGGAAAGACCAGGTGATGTCAATCTCAAAGGTTTTAAATGCCCAGACTCATCTGCTCTTCCCCCAACAATCAGCACCATGGGTTCTTCTAAGCAGTTGTCTAGAAAACTGAAATTGAAAATAGTTGACGCGCACAAAGCAGGAGAAGGCTATAAGAAGATAGAAAAGTGTTTTCAGATGCCAAAAACCTCTGTTCAGAATGTAATTAACTTCCACTGTTCCTGATGACTACCATTTCTCAAAGTAAGATATGGAAGAGCAAGAAAATAATCAGACAGAACAGCTAGCAGGATTGTAAGAAAAGTAACTCAAAACCCATGTTTGATTGCACGATCCCTCAAGAAAGATTTTTCCATCTTTTTTTGGTTTCTTTATGCACATTAATACAACTTTTTACCTGGGGTGCCCAAACTTTCGATCCCCACTGTATGTGAAGTGTCATCCCAAAGATCTCTGTGTATTTCTTTTTTTATTTTAATTTATTTTTGCATACTGTAGTCAGGCATTTGTGTCGTTTCAATGTAGTAAGCATTAGAGCTTCAATACCCCCCAATAATTTAGCCAACTCCTTTTTTACATGAAGCCATTTCGTGGGATTACTAAATCGGTAAGTGAGCACAAAAAAACACTGATTGTAAATTCCTTGTAACTTTCAACACATTATATAAAGTAGCAAATACTTTACACTAGATGGTGGTCCTATTGCATTTTTTATATTGTATACTTCCACTCACAAGTTTCGGGTCGGTAAGTCTAAATATAATTTAAAACAGCTGTTTTATATATTAATATATATTTTATAATAGATTTTTTTTTATTCAAAAGAACAACAATTTGAAATATAAATTATTTGTAACTAGAAATGTCTTTACTCTCACTTTTGATCAATTTAATGCTTCCTTATTACATAAAATTAATTTCTTCTTCACAAAAAACATGTCACTGAATGGCAGTTTATATGTGACCCTGGTCCACAAAAAAGTTATTTATACATCACCTGAAAGCTGGAAAATTAACTTTGCATTTATGTATATGGTTATGTTAGGATAGGACAATATTAGGCTGACATATGGAATCTGAAATCTGAGAGTTAAACATCACCTTTAAATCTGTCCAAATGAAGTTCTTAGCAATGCATATTACTAATCAAAAAATAAGTTTTAATATATTTAAATATCTTTATTAAATATCTTTAGAACATGATCTTTACTTAATATATTAATAAGAAAAAGAAAAAGAAAAATATTTGACCCATAGAATACTGGTTTTCCGGTTCACGGTCACATTTTATAGTATTTTAGTTTCTGATTGTTACAGACATAAGATAATAATATCTCCTCCTACTTGTTTTCTACCTACTTTTTAATGCAGCTATCATCAAGCCACCTGACCAGTTCTGCTCACCTGGGAACCTCTGTCCCTTCAATACCAGATTATGTCTCCACCCAGGCAACCCCACCAGCCAACACCTCATTAGAAAGCAAGAAACTCCACCAAGACATCTGCTCCATGTCCTTAAAAGGTATGAAAGGATAAGAGTAACACCTTTAATGATTTTATAGTTTCAATTATTTGCTGTGTTAGATATATAATGTTAAAGGTCAGTACTGTGTCTTTTTCCTTATAGTCCATGCGTCTTTGCGTACTGCACATGAGGCTCTTGGTCAGGAGCGCCAAAGGCTGCAGGACGCCTGGTCTAGCAGGGACCTTCACCAGACCACCTCTGCCCAGATCAACAACCTCTGCAGCCTGGCTGAGGTGACAAGGACTTATATCACTTATCGCTAAGCTAGTGCTGCACTTTTGCTTTGAAATTTTCTGTATGCATGCAAAGAATAGATTTAATATAGCTTAACTTGTTATTAAAGATGCTGTTGGCTCTACATCATAACCCAAAAAAACCCCTGCTAGTAAAAGCTTTAATACAGTGGTTCTCAAAAACAAGACAAAACATGCTAAACAAACCACGAAAACATTTCTCATTGTCATAATTATAGAGGAGTAGTTCATCCACAAATTAATATTTTGTGATCTTTTACTTGCCTTTAAGTTGTTCGAAACATGTTTGAGTTTCTTTATTCTTTTGAACACAAAAAAGAAGGGATATTCTGAAGAATGTTAGAAATCACTGACAGTACTTTTTTCCATACTATGGAAATGAATGAAGACCAACAACTGTTTGGTTACTCGTGTTCTTCAAAATAAATATATATATATATATATATATATATATTTTATGTTGATCAAAAAAATCAAGGCTGATTTATCAACCACCAGTGAAGTCCTGGGGTCTTTGAATATTGTTGTGGACAATGAGGGGCCTTGGAGCCAAAAATGTTGAGACCCACTGGTTTAATAGTTTGTCTTCAGTGCACTACATGATTTGTTTTACTGCATAGATGTGTGTGTGTCTTCAGTTAGATGTTAAGTCCCGTCACACCAAAATCCACAAACTCTCAGTGTCCTCCAACTCCTCAGAAGACTCCTTCCGTACTGTGCTACAAAGGAAGGTGTGTCTCTTTCTACCCAGAACCTACTCACCCTGTTCCCATTTTCGTCCATTTCTTTTTCTCCTCCACCCTCTGCTTTTTTATTCTGTTTACAGGTTGATGGGTTTCACCTTTTTCATTTGCTGATAGGCTCTTTTGTCCTCTCATAGTTTTATTGTCACAGCAGTATGATGCAATCAAGGTTACAGTTTTTTACTACTGTCTGTCTCTGTTTCACTCAGTCTGGCTCGGGCCGTAGTTTGTCTTTCCGTGCACCATCGGTGGCTGACTCAGCGGCAGAGTATTTTGACGCATGTGATGAGCTTATGTGTGCGAGCTCTTCTGAGATGTCCGATGAGTCCGGTCTGAGTGACGGATCCAGTAATTCAGAGCCTGATGAGGCTCATGGTTAGTAAAAATTTAAGTTCTCTGTGGCGGCATATGTATGTGGTATTTAGGTGTCCGTATCTATTACCATCCATAAGTTTGGGTTCAGTAAAGATGCAATAAATTGATCAATAGTGACAGTTATGTCAGGCATTTGTAATGTTACTAAACATTTCTATTGAACTTGCTAAAAAAGGTATCACATTTCCACAACAATATTATGCAGCACACCTATTTTCAACATTAATAGTGTTTCCTGAACATCAAATAAGCATGTTAAAATAATTTCTAATGGATCATGTGACACTGAATACTGCAGTAATGGCTGCTAAAAATTCAGTTTTATCATCACAGGAATAAATTGCATTTTTAAAAATTGTATTTTTAGATTGTAATAATATTTCACAGTATTTGTCTGATCAAATTATTAAAAAACATGTTTCAACCCCATTTTTTTGTAGTTTAGTGTAATTTTGTTCATGTAATATATTACACTGTGTTACAACATTTATCTTTTTCATATACTCAACAGCAATGGCTTCACGCAAGTACCGTGCCAGCCTTTCGAAGGCACCACCGAAACTGAACAGCGTAAAGAACACCGGACGTCGTACTACTCTGCCTGCAAACTGCCCTGACAACAGCCACGTCGGATTGATGACTATCCTCTACAACAACATAGGGAAGGATCTGTCCCGTGTCTCCATGCCAGCAGCTCTGAATGAGCCTGTGTGCCTGCTGCAAAGACTCTGTGAGGAGCTGGAATACTCCGACCTACTGGACATGGCCAATCATACCGATGACCCCTACCAGAGGATGGTAATATTAAGTGATTCATACTAATATAAACTATTACTATATGCTATATATGTATATCAATGTAATGCATCTGTTTTCAATAAAAGTATTAATCTCTTAGAAAATGTTAATTCTGACCCCGAATGCTTATATACTTCTTTAAATTTAGAAAGTTCTGTTGTGTCTTTGTAAAGGTTTATATTGCTGCTTTTGCCATATCTGGCTATGCCACGGCTCAGTATCGCAACCGTTACAAACCATTTAATCCAGTTCTGGGAGAAACATTTGAGTGTATCAGAGAGGACAGAGGCTTCCGCTACATTAGCGAACAGGTAATTAATAATGGCATCTAATCAAACATCAGATAAGTTGCTATCAAGCAGTTGTTTATTCTGCCCTCTTTATTCTGGCCTCAGGTTTCCCATCATCCACCAGTATCTGCATGTCATGCGGAATCTGACAATTTCAATTTCTGGCAGGGTAGGTTTTAAGGCCTATGTGATGATGTCTTAATGTACTGTTTATGTTTGAATTTGAATCAAATTTTAAAAATTTTTTTTAACTCTACATGCTGAGAGCAGACCAGAGATGGAAGAACAAGTTTTGGGGCAAGTCTTTGGAGATCATGCCAACAGGAATGGTGAACGTAACTCTAAAAAAGCAAGTATCTGCTTTGGTGTCAGTGGAATTTAATCCTGAAGAGTTAAAGAGGAATTCATATATCATATATCTTTGATACGCTGTACTTGTAGATACGGGGACCACTACGAATGGAACAAAGTGGTGACATGCATCCACAATGTCCTCAGTCAGCAGCGATACCTCGAGCACTACGGCGAAGTCATTATTCGCAATCTCAAAAGTTCGGTCTGCACCTGTAAGATCACATTTGTCAAGGTGTGTTTAGTTTTGATCGTGAAGTTTGTTGTCATTCGTTTGGGTACATATAGTTGAATTCTTTGTACAAATCCAGAATATTTATTTTCCCTCTCTTAGGCACGTTACTGGGGTTCAGATGGTTCCAAAAACGAAGTGCAGGGTCAAGTTCTTGACGAGAGTGGTAACGTCATCCATCGTTTTGGTGGATTTTGGCATGAAGGCATCTTCTGTGACACCCTTCCCACTCCACAATGTATCTGGAAGCCAAGTGAGTAGTCATCTTTCCTCAATTTTATTTATTATTGTACCTTTTTAATTCCGTTTATTTGATCAATTGGGAATTCTACAGAATGAATGCATTTGCTTACATATTTGAATATTGGTTAGCATTGTGTAATAACTTAAGGACTCTCTTCACATTTGGAGGTTTCTCAACCACGACAAAAGTTGCATACTTTTTGCATTTTCCCAGTAAAAAAGTAAGCCAAGAGCCATGAACATCTTTAGTTGATCCTGGGTCAACATTACTGTCCAAAAATATAAACTTATCCCAATCCTTACCCTTAAACCTACCCCTACCCAAAATGTATGCCTAAAATCTGTGAGAAATAATAGCTGAGTAACAAGGGTGTAGAAGCACCTAACCATGATTTGAGCCTAAAACAGATATTTGCAAAAAAATTATTCCTCAATTCTGATTAGTTGATTGGAAGGTTGATCCAGGAACATCTTGTACCTATTCTGCATGACCATATTCTACATCCATAATTCTGCCCAATACCTGAAAACTACCTTAATAACTACTAATAAACAGCAAATTAGGAGTTGATTGAGGCAAAATTCATAGTTAATGGTTTGCTAATCAAGTCATCAGTGTGAAATGGGTTCATTGGTCACAAGAACACCAGATGTATTCAATTCTGAAGGGGATCATTTCTGGCTGGTCTGTCTGAAAAAAACACAAAGTAAAAGAGGTACATTTGTATTATCAGATGCGTTAGAATGTCCTTTCTTACAGATCCACAGCCCAAGAACTACTTGATTTACTACGGCTTCTCTAGCTTTGCAATAGAGATGAATGAGCTGACCCCTGACCTTAAGCCCCTGTTGCCCCCTACAGATACACGTTTGCGCCCTGATCAAAGGTGAGACCTTCCTAATAGACGATGATAAATAAATATAGTATATAAAAGCATTCCCTCTTTCGATTATGTTTCAAAGATAGCAAGTGCATGAAATGCTTTCTGTTTTGGTCTTGTTAGGTTTCTTGAGGAGGGGAAAATAGAGGAGACCGATAAAAAGAAAGATGAAGTGGAGGAGAAGCAAAGAGAAAGGAGGAAAATTCTGAGCAAGAGAGGAGAGGAGCATATCCCTCGCTTCTTTAGGTGAGCTGACATCAGCCCTAAAACTGATTTAGTCATGTGATTTAGAGTTGGAATGTTAAAATGTTCCCATCCTACAGGAAAACTTTGGATGCTGCTGGAAGGGAAGTTTGGCTTTACAATGGAACGTATTGGAAGATCAGGGAGAATCCTGGTTTTGCTAATGTTAAAAACCTGGAACTATGGTGAAGAAGGCAGATTGCTGCAACACTGTGGACACTTAATGCCTGTGATAAATTCAGTTTGCACTCAGTTTTCGAAAGACTATACATTGGAGCCTTTGGGAGGAACAATGAACTGCCAAGGGTTTTTGTACTAAACCGAATCCACTGAGCAAGGATGATGCTTTTACCAAACAGCAAGAGGAGGGATCTATTTTGACGATTTGTATTTAATTTTTGGTTGAGGACACCACAACTTGTCCTCCACTTTGGATAAAATGTAAGCCAAAAGGTAAACAAGAATGTATGCGAGTTCTGGAGGTGGTTAGTTTTAACAATTACACACACGCACATTTCTATGAACAATGTGTATTACTTTTCACTTTATGTAAGTACTTATGTGCCGGTGGATACAACAGGAGTCTGGATGAAGAAAATTGATTATTTAATCTTATGTAATATTCACATTAACTAACGTTTTCTTCTGTTAACTCACCAGTTTATTAAAGGAGCATTATTTCTAAGCTCAGTCTCAACCTGATCTGGATTGAACAGTTAATGGATTAACTCTAATTTGGGCCCTTACTGACTGTTTGCTGAAGGTGGTTTCTGAAATGTGTCCACAGCACTCTTATATTGCACGTCTTCTTTTTCTATTGAACTAATTGTCATATTTGGATTTTAGACAGTGATATTGTATTTATTGGGATGTACTTATGAATTAAGCTTACAGTTTCAACCCAAATGACTATTTGTAGGCCTGGACGAAAAACAATCATAGTGTACAAAAATGTACAACTTTTGAAAAACAGCAAAAAAAAGCACAATATTAAAGAACAGGAAAAAAATGAATTTGTATAATTCAGTCTTTATTACATTTTAGAATCAAAAACATCATTTAATATTATATACAGTATTTTGACAGCTGTATCTGAGGCTCAGTTTGTTTGTCTGAGGAAGCACCTCTTTTATTATTAGTAACCTTACTTGAATTGTTGCTTAACTCAACGGGTGTCAGTGCTATTGACACTCAACGATATTAGGAGCATAATGTCCACCAGGGGTCAGCCAAAACATGGATTGACAGCTTATATGACAAAAACAGACAATTTGTTCATAATTTTCAGTGCACATCAACAGTTACAAACGTTTCAGTGCATTTCAGTGTATAAAAAGAAACCAAACATGAACGTTAATTATGCATCTTTTAAATTAACATAGAAACACTTTAATTGCACTTTAAAATTTTGTTCTTCAACGTTGATTGTCATTTAAATAGAATTGCTGCTATGTCTTGCAGCCATTTGCTTTTTGTTTATCATTGTCAAATTCTTACTAACCTTAATAAACCCATTAGCAAATTAATGAATTACATATATTACAAATTTCCCAGCATCTAAATTGCATGGTATATGCTAAATAACTAAGCATGATATCTGGCAATGGCTTTCTAATCCAGTAATGTCACTGTAATATAGTCTTAACCATATCGCTCTTGTTTAGTTTGCATCGAAACAAACACGTATGAAAAATAAACAGAGGAAGTTAGAGTCAGTTTGCTGACTTAAAAAAGAAAAAAAAATACTGTGATCACAGAGTGGCCACAGAATCTAGTTTTTTTGCAGCACTTTACAATTTCTCGGAAACTTCTACGAACACAGATGGCAATGCTTTTTAACAAAGGATCGTCAATTGAATTGTTCTATTTTACAACGGTTTCATATTCACACACAGACCATATGCAAGTGTCTGTGTGCATATTCGTGATCAGGAAGATGCAGAAAGCTTCTATAAATGGACAGTTCTGAGTTCACAGGCTTCCGGGGCGTCCCATGTACTGTCTTCTGCAGTGGCATCTTGTCACCCACTTATCTGTCTGAGGTCATTCTCACCTTTGAATGCTAGCGGTGCCTGATAGGCTTAGACTGAAGGCTCATTCTTCCTCTGTGTCACTGACGTCTGTGTGTGGGCTGTTTGCATGTTACTCTGTTGTTTGAATAAAGATGATGTGTAGTCAGTCTGAAGCCCCTGCCAGGTGTCCATTTTTCCACCCTGTCTATCTGCATACCGTCATGTGCGATGCCTCAAGACATGATGCTGTTGGTTTAAGTATGTCCTGTTACAGGTCATCAGATTGACACTAGTGCATTTATCCTTACTCGTGGAAACCCGAGAATTGCAAGGCCTGGTCTCAAACAATCAATAGGTTGCCAATATACAGTATGAAAAGTAAAATGTTTTATTCATTTATTTATTTTAACTATAAAATTTTAGAGATCAGGAAATAATTACAACAGGTCTCAGGGTTCCGTTTTGTATTTTTACGTTTACATTTAGTGCAGTGAAAGATTTTTGTTGTTTTAAAAGAAATCTCTTATGATCATGAAGGCTGCATTTATTTAATCACAAGTGGTAAAATATCTCGTACTCATTCAGAAATCATGCAAATATGATGATTTGGTGCATGAAAAACTTTCTTACCATGTTGAAAACTTCATATTTTGGTGGAAACAACAATAGAATTTTTGCAAACTACTTTTCCATATTTTTGTGTAACAATGTTATGAAAATTTGATGCAAAGGTACAAAAAAATCTTCCAGTGCCCAAAACTTTGAATTAATAATTAATATACCTCATCAAGCTTTATGTCTGTCTGTCTATTAAAGGATGGAATTCCAGCTGGTGCATGCAAGCCATGGTCTGTTAGACATCATGGCTATTTTATTTCCAGCATTTGTCTTCTGAGTGGCCTGAGCTTTAATGTGCTTATTGATTGTGTTCCCTGTAGGGGTGCATTTTAGGATAGACTGGACACCGAAATGTTGGCTTACATTCAAATGCATGATTCTATATTGTGCTGAATTGTTAAGCAGCACTCAAGTGTGTGCAACGTTACTCTGTTTAAATATAAATCTTATGCTTAATATGTAGATTTACAATGTTACTTCCAATGAGATCATCCATCAAATAACAACTAGAGTAACCGATCTGAGGTTGATGTAATACCAGCACATGCTTACAGGTTCACAGCATCACATCTTGAGCAAATCATGTCATTTAGAGCCCAATTAAAGTACTTGCGTGCAACACTCAGTTTCAGTCGTTCTACGATTAGTTCAATCCATTACTTATCACTTCATTGTAATTAATTGTGAGATTTACTACCAATTTCTGAGGGAAAACTGAAATGTATAACAGAACCGGATAAGAAACAGAAACTTCTTTTTCTGTGTTCATGAGAGAACAAGCAATGTCATGAGGGAGAGTAAATTTCTGGTTGAACTACTCCTCTAAGCCCATGTTTTTCAAGATGTGAATGTGATAAAAACGATTTGTTTGTTTGAGCGTTTGTGTGGTGCGTGGGTTGTGAGGTGTTTTTATGTCTGTGGCTGACGAGGGGGACAGAGACAGTTCCTTTGGGGGAGTGTCAGCAGGTGTGCTGCAAATTCTTCAGCTGCTAAAGTCACACAGGTCTGTCTGTCTGCATGTCTCCAGGCTAGTGTCTCAGCGCAGTCACATCGTCTTCGTCTTTTGTGTGACAGTGACCTTCAGAACACCTCCACATGACCCCCAAACACTTAACACAGGGAACACAAAGCACATAGGGGCCACCTAACACCTGGCACTGCAGCTACTATCACAGAGAGCCAGATCCCTGCGTCTCGGGTCATGCAGACAGACGGTGGGTGGAAGACAGCAGGAGCACAGTCTCTGAGTGCTGGTCTTCAGTGGGTGTAGAAGCCGTAGTAGCCAGCGTCACTGCAATTGTCCTTTTCACAAGCCTCTGTGCTGCGGTTGGGAGGGGAATTTTCCGTGCTGGACGTGTAAGGCGACACACGCCTCTTCTTGCTCTCTCCTCCCTCGAACAAACCTGAGTCAGCTGAGTCCACCGATTTAACAGAGGGGGCTTCCATCCAGGTGTCCTCCCCGGATTCTTTAGACTTGTCTTGGAGCAGCGGCTGACGCTGGGGATCCAGGAGTGACGGGGAGGAATGGAAGCGTGCGTTCACCGCTGAGGGAGACGAAGGCATGGCTGGGGATGAGATCGTTCGGAACCAGCCTAGACTAGACCCGGGTTTACTGTGGTGTGGGTGATTAAGGTACTGCGGTGAGGGCCGTCCTGAGCTCCACGTTCCTGCGTTGGGGCCAGAGACCGGGCCGGAAGCGAAGGGGCTCTCAGAGTAGTAGCCCAGAGGGTGGTGTGGGGATGTTTGTATTGGAAAAGGCTTGTAGAGGTTGTTGGGAGTGTATTCGCTCTCGTACATGTTGAAGTCGAGGCGGTTCGGCGGCACCCCCTGCTGGCTGGGCAGGTAGAAGCGGCTGTGAGGGCTGGCGGTTGGGTCTTTGGGGCACTGCTGGCTCATGCTGACCGGCTCTCGGCTGTAGAAACGACTCTGGGGCAGGGGGCTCATGTACTGATCAGACAGGTATGACTGGTGAGGGTAACAACTGCCTGGGAGGAGCTGCTGGCTCTCGCTTGGGGAAGGAGTAAGGCGGTCTGAGTCAGGAGGTGCATACAGCCTACATGAAGGAAATAAAGGGGGTCAAAGGTCAACTTCAACTTACAAAAATTACAGTTTTTCTGAATGAATATCAACAAAAATAACACAGTATATATATACATACACATACTGTGTATATCTAAACAAAATCACCCATGTGAAAAACTAACTGTCCCTTTAAACTTAAAATCATATATATATATATACACAGTGGAGGAAATAATTATTAATGATTAAGTTTGTCCAATGACAAAGAAATGAAAAGTCTCAGAACAGTATAATTTAATGGTAGGTTTGGTTTATCAGTGACAGATAGCACATCAAAAGGAAAATTTAAAAATAACTTTAAATAAAAGATAGAAACTTGCATTTCATTGAGTGAAATAAGTATTTGAACCCTCTAACAAAAAACATGCAATACTTGAGGTCAAACGTTTCTTGTAATTGATGACCAAGTTTGCACACATTTTAGGAGGAATTTTGGTCCACTCCT
>JAUMHI010000053.1:10655170-10706087 GCA_032359435.1 Enteromius unitaeniatus | reverse complement strand
TCTGGAGTGATTCTGGATGAAGGAATGGTCTCTTTTCTCTTATCAGGTGTTCTCCAAACTCTTCAGGCATTACAGGAAAAAACTCAGAGCTGTTATCTTGGGAAAAGAACGTAGCAATAATTGGGTGCCAATCATTGTGGCCAACATGTACTGGAGAAAAACATTTATTTCATCATGAGTTTTTCTCCCCATTTTCAACTGTTTAACTTCAATGGTAGGTTAAAATTTGTGATTTCTTTGGATGAAAGATCAAAAGGATAAACAATGTAGATTTATTTTCACAGCCACCTTTGCTCAGATTTACCAAGGGTACCAATATAAGTGCACTGTATGTGTATATATATATATATATACTGTATATATTGTTACGTCACAAGGCGTAATTTAAATTTATTGTATTTTGTTATTTGTATTTGATATTGCTATGTTTTTGTATATATAACCCAATCTTTTGTGTAGTTTTATTTATGTCTGGCTTAATATGAACAAAAAATATAGATATTTTTTTAAATCAGACACTTACTAGAGGCATCTGCAATTATGAAAAGGTGAACCTTTATTAATAAAGCAATTGAAAAAAAAATATGATTACATTATTATGTATTAAACTTCTTAACTTCTTACCTATTATTACTATATAAATGTTAATTTACAAATTTTGTGTTCATTTTAAGTATGGAAATATAAGAGTATAAGCACCAGTGTGTTTAACTCAGCAATTAGAGTAAAATTACATGTACATTTATAATAATGTACAAATGTTTGGGGTCAGTAAGATTATGTTTATTTATTAATTTAAAAAAAAAGTTTATACTTTTATTCAGCAAGGATGCATTAAATTATGTTCAAGGTGATATTAAAAACAATAAGATTGATAAAAAAAATTCTATCTCACATAATTTTTTTACTTTACATATTTAATAAAGAACACACAAAATATTAACCAACACTACCACTGTTTTTGTTGTTGTTCTGAATCAAATAAATGCAGATCTCATAATCATAAGAAACGTCTTTCAAAAACCTTTAAAAATCGTACATATCCCAAACAGTATACTATTGGTTTCAGCTAAAACAATGTTACAACTATTTATGATTAGAAAACATTAGAAGTATATATTTTTTACTTACGTTTGTCATTTAAAGAAATAGTGCACCCAAAAATGTTTAATTATACACATGCTATATGAATGTAAAATTGTGCACAAATTCCCTAAACTGCAATGAAGGGATTTTTTAAAAGCACATAACAACTGTACATTATTGAATTTGTCTGTACTTTTTTCTGACATTTAACAACTCATAGCCATAGTCTCCTTTTGTTTAACGCAAAAGCGGAGCTTGCACATTCTACTAAATATCTAATTTTGTGTTTCCAAGAAGTTACATCCCCTTCAGTATGTGGAAAGCGGCAAAAAAATGACTGCTCTGAGCAAGAGAATTAAGAGCTATATTTCGACCTGAAATGAGCTCAGTTTCACAATTTCTCTTTTCAAGTAGGGTAAAGGACACCTATCGAGGATCAGAGGACGCTCATTTGCTACAAGGCGGCATAACACAAGCGGATGGACTGCCCACCCACGGGCAGCTGTAATCAATCATCATTCTCAGATGTAGCCCTGGCATTGTGGGGCCTTGTGGTGGTGAAGAGACTGAGCAGGTGAAGGGTTTCTTCTTCCACATCAGTTGTCAATATAAGTGAAAACAGAAACCAGAATCGTCTCTGTATCATTCAACGCTCATGCGCTGCCTCCTCAGTCTGAGTTATAACTATACCGTCTGTGGCAATCACTTTCCTCATCTGACTGAGCCTCAGAAATTGTCATACTTATTTAAAATGAGACGTTTATAAGAAATCAGTACCTGGAGAGGGGGAAACCAGTGGGTTTGCCACTGAGAGGAATGTTTTGCATGAGTGGGAGGTTAAGGTTTACGACAAAAAAGTTAGAGGTTAACCTTTGGAAACTTTTCTGCCACTCCTTGACTCAGTGATGGAGCCGTGAACACGGTAGTAGGTGGTTGTCAAACAAAAGTGCCTCCTCTGCTGTCTAGGACTTTAGGAAGGTACAGTTTTCCATACATAAATGTGTTTCCCCTACCGCTCAATGTGATCAAGGCAACACTGCTCAGTAAGAAAGACAAGAAGGGACACTCAAAAGGAAAAAAAACTCTCTGGATATCGACTGGTTGTCACTAATTCACCAGGACAGAAGTTCAGGTCCAGTTTATGTCATCCTCGTATTCTTGATCTTCTAAAAACATGCCTGTCTGCAGCTGCTAGCTCCCTTTTTTATACCGTAAAGGTAAAATATCAAACATGACACAAGCAGACTGAAATGTACAGTAAGTACGGAATGTTTACGTGGTTATTGTAAGCTATTATGCGAATGTGGTTACGTTCAGAAACCACGATATATTTGCTGATGTTGGAGAACCGTCATAGCTGTAGTGATGAGCTTGTAAGCACGGCTGCTGAAAAACAGTGGCTGGAAATGGAGCAGCCAGCAACCACAGTTACATGCGATCCCTTTGATCTTGACGGTGTTCTGCTGATGTGCTACTGTCACAGCTCATCTGATTCTGTCAGAGCTGCTTGATGGGATTCTGCTGGAATCGGGCACACAGAGATAGGCCTGTCCTGCAGTGAGCTAAGATGATACCACAAGTTTGCTGCTTTTGAGGTCTGGCTTTTTACAGCAAGACTGCATACTCCATGCTACCATATACAGCTGAACAGGAAGTGATTGTTAGTTGAAAAAAAACAAAACAAAGACAGAAAGCTCAAAGGCTACAGGCAGAGAGACCTTGAGTGGTGCAGGGGGAGAGGTTGCATTTTATGCAGAGCCTGGACGACCTCGAGGATATTAATAAAACTGATATTGCATGGGTTGATCTTTTACAAATGCATAAACAAAGTGGCCCAAACAATTAGCACACCTAAAAATGTATCATTATAAAATACAATTTTAAGAATTGCATTTTTTTTAAAGAAATATAGCATTTTTCTAAACAAAATAAGTTTTTATCTTAAATAGGTTACCTAAATAGGTTTTATCTTAATATTATTATAGCATTTTTGAACACTTATTGAAACCTCTCTCTAGGTTATGTGATGAAATACATCTGTGGATTTTTGTGAATGTTTTACATCTACTAAAATCACCTTGACATCTGATCTGGTTCAGAAAAAAATGTTCAGAAAATCTAGCTCTGAGTGTTTGCAGATGCTACTTGGTTTGCTATTGTCATGATCAGCTAGATGAACTCTTGTCCCCGCCCACTCGTTTGTTGTCATGGTGTTTTATTGTTGTCTCTGCCCACTCTGACGTGTATAAATACTCCGGAAGTCTTTGTGTATTCACGGTTTGTTGTTTACGTGTAACGTGATTCTCCCTGTTCCCGAGTTTCCTTGTTTCATTGTATTTGGATATCCTGTTGCCGACCCTTTGCCTTCCTGACCATTCTTCTGGATTTGCCTGCGTTGTCTCTGTCCTCTGGTGATTTACTCTGCCTGTTCACTCATCTATTCTCCATTAAAGATGTTGCATTTGGATTCGCACGCCTCCTCAACTCATTCTTGTTACAGAACAAACAATGAATACACAAAGACTTGGGCGGAGACAACAATAAAACACCATGACAACAAACGAGTGGGCAGATAAAAGAGTTCATCCAGCTGATCATGACAGCTATCTCTATAAACAATTTACCATTTTCACTTAGAAATTGCTAATACATTTCACAAACAACTGGCAAATCATCAACTTTTAAAGTAGAAATACTGAAATACTGGTAAAATGTACTCCAATAATCTTTATTTACAACGACGAAAAATCATTTTTACAGTGTAGGCAATTCAATGAATGCAATTCATTCATTCTCAAATGGATAATTCACCAAGAAATTAAGTTCTTTCATCATTTATTAGATCCCTTCTGTAGAACATACAAAAATAAGATATTTTGAAAAATGCTAGTGACTAAGCAGCTTTGGTGACCACTGACGTCTATCAAAAAAATATTTTTTTATGCTCCACAGGAGATGGAAAGGGTAAATAATAACGGAATTTTCATTTATGGGGCCAACTGTTTATCACTGCCATCTTTATCTTACTCAATGCTGAAATTCAAGAGAGGGCAAATGAAGGCCACATCAGTTTTTATGTATAACGTTTGCTTTGCTGCCTGATTTCATTGATTTCAAAGTATTTTGCTATATCACATTGTGTGTGAGCATATAAAGTATCAAAAAGTGTTTCACTACACAGTTTTAAACTTCATAAGCAAATGCTTGGAAAATTTCGAACTTTTTGTGGTGTGAAATATGAGATGTAAATCCACTGATGCAGAAAGGAAGCTTTATTTACACATAATGCACAGACCCATGATTCCTCAAACTTACGAAGAACCTACTGATTCACATCTCCTATACAACCACCTGAAGCCAGAATATATGTTTTAGAACTTTGTATATAGACTTTTAGAATGGCAGTGAAAAAAACTAGTTCCTCTTTTCAGGCATGTTGCAGATGGGTTCGTCAAGACATTTTTCTTTCACTCTAGTATTTATCAGTCACTGAACATGAGGTGGAATGGATTATCTATGGTTTCATATCTCTCCCACTGATTTTCTGTGAAGCAACATTTTTCATGAATTTCAGTCCAGTTATTAGTCTGCAAGTTGCTCATTCCCTTATTTGGATCTCAGAGTACCATAAAAGCAAAACAACGCTCACCTACACCAATCTATGTTTAGAGCTCATGGCCCCTTGCCTGTTTAAGTTTGTGAAACCTGGTGGCAGGGGTGAGGTTAGGGGCTAGTTTTAGAGTTCGACTTGAAAAGGGCCGAAGACCTCTGCTCTTCGTCTCAGGCTATGGGCCTTATGGTGCATTTCAAAGCCTCGACTCGGACTGCACTTCGACTTCTGAGGAAACGTGCATCACTGCGCTCACAAGGTACCAGACCAGAGGAGAGAGAGCAAAGAAAAAGTGAGAAATAGAGCGAGAGAGAGAGAGAGAGAGAGGAAGAAAGTGCCTTCCTTCATTTCCTGCACTTCAAAGCTACCTCCACTGATGTGTATGGCCATCAGAGTCTCGGTGGTGCTCACCAACTTTACCCCCAAATGCACCACCCCCCTCCTCCTTACTTTTCCACTTCCTGTCTTGGGCAGAATTACCTGAGCTCTGTCACTCACTGGCAATGAGAACCAATAAAAATAACCCTCATGTTGTAGAGCGTACAAAACCAAAACCTAAAAATGATTCACAAAAAAATATTGTATATTTAAATAAACTGACTGAATCTGAAGAGTCTGAGCACGAAGAAGATCGCTGCACTAGAATAGATGCAAACAGAGTTCAGCGGTAAAAAATTAATCATCACTATGCTGATTCGAAACAAATGAGGTTTTCTTCTTAAGTTAAAGATGAAATCTCACAAATAGTCTGTTTCATTGTTACTTGCACATAGAAGGGTGATTTGAATAATTAAGCACTTAATGACTAGAAAGCACATAATACACGCACCGTTGAATTTTTTTGTTTTTCTGAATGTTCTAAGCGCGTTGAGCACAACTGTAAAGACGGTTTGCAAAAGGTTTCAAGGCACCTGCCAGTAGGTTACAGGTTACAAAAGCGTGCATTCACGCACTAACACTCGCACCAACAATTGTAGACTACTGTACACACAGATGCACGCATATCTGCGTAAAAGCTTCCAAACTATAAATAATTATAATATTAAGAAAAAAACAGCATTTGTTTTAATAATCTTAAACAAGGGGGATTCGTTTAGGTGGTGCATATAGTACAGTACAGTACAAAATAAAATGAAACAATGAAAGTTATTCATGTTGACCATAACATCAGTGGAAGTTTTTGAAGCAATGTTATGGGCAGGATTTTACTGCTGTGATATATACAGTAACACATTATTGGTGTAGCATTATTTTGTGAAATTCAGTCAGTAGTTAAAACAAAAAAAGCATTTTCTCAATTTATCAATTTTCAAGGTTATGCCTGCTTTCAGTGGCAAATTTAAAATGTGTATTATTTCTTAAAACTTAATTTGATGTGCATCATACATGCATGCTGAAAATTATGAACACAGTGTGTTAACACAAGTGTTAACTTGTATTTTTTAATAACTCTTTCCGTGGATTTAACGTGTAAGCGTTTCGCCCCCTCCCTGTTATAAAATTTCCGCATGCTGTCAATTCTCATACATTTAAAAGGAATATTTTTTTATGGCGACAGGTGTGATCAGCTAAGATATTATTGGTCTGTGCAACAGTTTTAAGTGTTGTTTATTTATTTTAAGATATTCAAGAATCTGTGCTCAAGAATAAGTGACTTATTAGGGCCTACTTAAAAACACATTATGCAGTTTTATGAGTAAACATTTTCAATTTGCATTATGCAATGACCATTAATGTATGCCTTGAAAGCAGCTCTAAAATGGAAGTGTTGCACATCTGTAGACTATAATCATCAGAGACATGTTTAGATATTAATGCTCGTTGACCTGTCAAACGTCCCCACAAGCACTTTCCTCCCTCTCTGGGGTCCCTAGGGAACACCACTAGTGGTTTCTAAATCACATTTTAAATAAACAGTGCGTTTTTTAATTATTATTATTATTACTCACATGAACCGAGTTTGATCACCACGTTCTTTCTTAACACCGCCGTCGTGATTCTCAGCATTTAAAAATCAAAACATCACCGCAATTAGAAAACTCCTTTCAGAATTGTTCCAGACAATGTGGTAATTCACTTTCAAAGATTTGTGTCATAGTGCATCTAGGCACAGTGAGAAAATTTGACAAATTGCAGTATTTGTTTACTTTTGACAATAACTGAAACCAGGTCGCGGTCTGGAAAAAAAGATCAGATCAAAAGATCTCTGTAATTAGTCTTCTAAATTTAAGGCACAAATGCCAAGGACTGGGCTTCATGCCCACCTGCCCTGGCTGGCACAGCTGGCATTTAGATAAGTACAGTAAGGGGACTAAACATTCAGTTTCAAAATATGATCCGTGCTGTTATAGCGTACAAACTTTGCCGTAATAACGACGTTTATGCTAAAGACTGGCTTATGCTTCTTACCGTCCTTGTTTCGTTATGATCATCTCTGTCTGGTACTTGTGGAACTTTGCCCACAGCGGGTAGTTGTTGAGGAGCACTTGCGTCTTGCCAGACACCTGTAAACCAGGTAAAGAGTACATCGGTGCTCGTGGATACCCGTGCTGAAATGACGCCGGGTAGCTGTCCGCGTTGCTCGAGTACACGTCTTTTCCGTTGGCTGAAGAATACGCATCGGCTCCGGCTGGAACGTAAGTATGTCCCGTCCCGCTCCGGCTGGTGAAGTGACAGCTGCCGAGCGGAGCCGGTGCGTAAAACCTCCCCGTCTGCCCTCCTGCGCTTTGGTGGTGTTCAGCGTGGAACGGCAACGCCAAACCCTCCTGTCCATTTGCAATCGAGTCCGGGTAGTAAAACCTCGTGTCTTGGATGCCCATTTTGAAGTCCGGTAAGTCGCGGTTTCGGTGCTGGTGGCTGTTCAATTCTGCGTCTTTGGCGAAACTTTGCGCGTCTGTTCCATTCAACATTTTGAGATACAAATTCCTGCCTATGCCGCCCATCTGCAGCACCGGTTCGAAGTCACTAGAGGTGTCATAGGTTTAGCGTCCGTATGCTTTAACATTTAAATTAAGACTACAACACAACTATAGACTACAAGTTGTGGAGCTTTTCTGCAAAGCGCACCTTGCAACCTAGTTTTAAACTGCTTAGGAAGTTTTTGATTTATCTTAATAAGTTGAAGACATTGCATCCTATGTATTTGGAATAGGAATCGGACTTCAAACACATGATAAGACTCTATGATATATCCATATCTCGAATGGTAATTGGTCCGGAGGTGGGCTTTACACTCAGACTGATCGTGATAGGCTTGATACGCGAGAACGGGCCTTCCCCTATTTACAGGGGCTTCGGTTTGATACTCACTTGAACAGTCTTTATACTGTACATTAATATAGTGTATGCTGATTAAAAACTAATTCTAAAAGCGCATATAAAGATACGTACGTCGGTGACTGTAGCCTATTGAACAAAATATTTTGTATTAGTTTTTAATTAAAACAATTAGCCTTCAGCTAAATAAAAACAGTTATATTTAGACTAAATTCATATAACTCGTTAGATTTGTTTGCAGGTGTTGATGAATAATATATGGAAGCCCGGAGCAACATAAATCAAAGAGAGTGAGCTGTTTTCTACCCTTTTGAAATTCTTATTTTTCTTTTTGAAACTTATGTTCATGACTTTTACATTTTACATGTACATTTATTCATTTAGCAGACGCTTTTATATAAAGCGACTTACAGGTGGGGAAAACAACAAGCAATTAGTCATACAACTTAGGAAGTGCTCATAATACCATACAATAGGCAATCTTCAAATAAGTGCAGGCTAGAAAGGGAAAGAAAGAGTAGGGTTAATTTAATTTTTTTTTTATGATGTCAAATAGTGTTGAAAGAGATGGGTTTTCAGAAGACGTTTTCATGACGTTCATTCTCACTCAAGCACACATTTTGTTAGTTTTTATTTTTGTCTCCACTATGAGAACATCTTTATTTAAGTTTTACATATGAAACATTACATCACTGTAAATAAGTGGACTGTTTTTTAAAATTAATGAATTTGTTTATTTTTACGAACCATTCTGTTGTACATGTACAAAATGAAGTATATGATGATGTTACCAGATAACGGCACACATACGACACCTTAAAGTTCACTATAAGTGTATTTTCCAGTAACAGGGGAATAGTTTCCGATGACTAGCAACATCATAAAGACAAACACAAAATTACATCACCATAACACACAAGCCACTAAAATATTGAAGTACATACAAATAATGTAAAATGCCTCATATTATACTCTGTATAGCTACACCTTCAAAAGATGCACATACAAAAATAATAAATAACTTCTTTAATAGGTTCTAAAATGTAATAGTTTGTACAGGGGATTCTGGGAATGCTTCTTTTAATGAAGGAAATATTTTCGCTTAAAAAGCAAAGTTATTTTTAAATACTAAGTATTAAATAAATAAATAAATAAGAAATTTAAGATAAAACTCAATTAAAAATGAAATGTACTGTCTTATCTTTTTGAGTAATTTACAAAATTTTAAAAATGTTTTAGTTTCTTCACTTTACTTTGTTGTAATTTGAAAACATTGACAGTCTGTCTCCTTTTTGCTTTATTAGTTAAGTTGCACTTAAGTTACTCGGCACGCATCATTTGCACACAATAGTATGCATTCATAGAAAAGTGTGAATTAGTAATCACAATTCTCCACTCAACCAACAAAAATAACACGTTCACACACACACACACACATACACACATTTACTGAGTGTCCCTCCAGTGCAGGTATGACACAATTGCCTTTCCGCACTGTCATTTCTCTAATTCAACTTCCTGTGTCTCTCCTAGCAAGGTGAGCTCACAAGGTCACCAGCTGAACTCATTGGTGTTGGCACCCTGGATGATAGCGTATTGTCCCCAGTGACACGTCCACAAGGCCGGGCGGTTATACTCTGCACCTGCCCTGTGGGGGTGACAGGCACCTTTTAGGCCTTAGTTAAGCTGATTTTCTGCAGGCAATGTTCACCACAGCCGTTCGGAACACAAATGCTACACACAAACATTCCTTATCTACTGTATCAGCAATTAAAGAAATCACACTACACACGCAACGCGCTGCCTGACAGTCTTTTAAGCATTTAAGCAATGGCTTTGGGAGGCATTCTCAAATCTAGTTGGCGCAGGTGTATGGCAGTTCTCTGCTCAGAGTGTGTGGGAGGAGGGATTTTATATTAGCTCAACTCCTCTTTGCTGCTGTTTCTATATGTAGCTCTATATGCAAAAGTAATGTTTTTATTTGAGCAATAACACGATATGATATGACAATCAAATTTTTCTTTTCTGAATATTGCGTTGGTGTTCCCTCAGTAACACTATTATCTATTGCAGAAGGTGTAAACGATAGTAGCATATGCTCATGAGGTCATATCTGTGGTCAGATGTGCGATGTGAATGATACGACCAGGATCTGACTTTATTTTGTATTTGTCTAGATATGTTTGGTTTTGAAAGCCAGACTCTACAAAATCATGTCTTTTCAGTTGACTATCAATCAGAGAGTGATGTGAAAGATTACTGGATTTCTTTACCACACTTCTTCTTCCTGCAGTCTCAGGAGTTGAGAGTTTTCATGTGGTGGGTTAGTGTAGTGAGGTGTTATTTTGACTCATCCTGTGATAATGTTTTATCTATACATTTGAGATTTTCCATTAGTAACGATGATCTGTTAGGCAATATACCTTTAGCTATATGCAGCTGTGATAGTTTCAGTGTGTGCTCTCTGTTCTCTCAACAGCTTATGAGTTTAGTCTCAGTGTTACAGAGGGGAGAGGAGGACATAGGGCCTAGAAGGCCTCACTGAAACCTGAGCGCGCCTAATACTCTGATGGACCCAGACCATGCCTGCGCTCCATCAGTCATGATATGCAGTACTCTTGTTGTCAAAACAGCTTTTTTCAAAGGTCAAGTCTCACTTCTTTTTCCTATTTACTTCGTGTTGAACTTTACTAATTGATTAAAAACATTTTACTTTGCAAGCCTCAATGGGTCTGTTTTATTTTTTTGTTTTTGTTTTTTGTAAAAAATAAAGAAATACGATTTTCTATTTTTTGGGCAGCACAGAACACATTTTGCTTACTAAATTTTAGAAATGTAAATTATGACTGTTGCCATTATGAACACCTATGTACAGAAGTGTATCAAAATGATAAATGGGAATTTAAATATATTAACATGATCTATTTTTAGCCTATTCTCTATAAATTCTCAATAAATTCTATAAATTGATTTATGTTATTGATTATGTTTCTGAATAAATCTAAAAAAAAAAAAAACAATTTGTCACAAATGATTGAGGCTTCTGGATTTACAATATACGTTTCTAAATAGGCAATCTCTTGGTAAACCTCGAAAAAGCTGGTCTTTAGGACCCCAACAAGAAGCAAATAAAATATTTTCAAGCTTGAGATTTGCATCCTACCACTAATTAATTTTGTAATATTTATGTTTAAATGCTTTCGGTCATGAAGTATGACACATCCGCATAATAGAAAGAGGAATTTCCCTATTAATAAGTGTAAAATGAGTTTAAACTTGACTTCTGTGTATGTTAGTGTATAGAAAATAATGTATCGAAATAGTCCTGTGATGTGACTTACTTCTATTTTACATAGGAGCTCATAATACATCCATAGTTTATTAAATTATTTAAAAGATGTATTGTCCATCACATGCAGGTCTATTTAAATAAATCAGTGCAATATTAAAATTGGTGACCATTTGCAACATCTAAAAATTTTAGCTAAATCATGATGTTGAAGAAAATTGATTTCCATGTCATCCCATTAGCAATATCGTACAATACACTTACGGATAGTGAAACTTAAAAAAATAAGTGGTTTTAACATGAACTTCAAAGAGAATACATTGTTTGACTGGTGTTCATTGTAGGTGAATATTTGGATCAGGATGAGGACATGAATATAACATGTCTAATAATCACTGTGTGAATAGTTCTGATTAGAAAGGCTTAGCAGCATATGTTTCTTCAAGTCAGCCCTTACACTAGGCCTTCCTGTTAGGCACGGCGACCTAATTAGCACGACATATGTTTATTTGAAACCCCACTTTGGGTGTGAAAGAAGGCTTTTGGGAGGCACCACCTACAGGGGCTGTGAACGCGGACAGGGGGGTCGTTGGAATTAAAAGGTGTAGAGAGAGAGAGCGTTAGAAGAGTGAGAGACAAACAACTAGAGTGAAGCAGAAGAAGAGAGAGGAGAAGGTAGCACTTAGTGCTTTGCGGAATTCTCACCCGATATCACATGATCTCCTGGAGAAGTGCAAATGTATTCCACTGCAACCCTAGAAACAAACAAGCTGCCACTTCCTTCGTTTATAATTAGCTGGTAATCAAAGCTGAGTCTCCTGGAAAGGGGAGAAGACTTGTCAATGTCCATAAGGTGTTTCTATCAGCAATTTTGCGAATTATGTCCCTAAGTCTTACAGGACACTTGTGGTGGATCGTTTTGTTAAAAATGAGAGTTGACGCGTACGTTTTTAACGTAACAATGAAGACAGCCTCATCCATTAAAAGGGATTTTCCACATGCACATTCATTTTTGAATGTGCATCTGCTCATCCTACCAGCCTCTGAACCCTGTGTCACCTCCATAAACAGTGACTGAGTGCGAGCTTGAGGCGATAAGTTGTACACGGTTAAGAAGAGACCCACATGCAGACATATCCAGGGCTCCAGACGTGACCTTTCCTTCTGCAAAAAAAAAGCTAAGTAATAAAAATATTTTGTGTGTGTTCTAACCATCAATTTTTGTTTTAGTTGCTTAAAAAAAAGAAAGAAAGAAAAATTAAAATGATTTAAGTTTATGATGCTGATATATGTTGATTCTAAGAAAGAGCCGAAGAAAAAAATGTATATAAAATTTAAAATGACATATATTTTATAAAATAAATAAATCATGTATAATTTTATTTGAATGCATTTCTAATATTTTGATGACAGAATCTTATTTTTTTGTGAACTATCCTTATTTTTGTTTGCATTTTCTTTAAATATTAATTGCTACAGTAAGAAAGGATTTCTCCCTCTAACACATGCAGGCTATGATGAATAATGTTAATAAGCCAAATAGCTTTTTAAAGAGTTTTAGCACATATTTATTCAATTTAGCTCTACTTCACTCAAAATTCAGCTAGATTCTAAAAGCAAAATGTGTTTTCTCATTCAAACTGCATTGACTTAATGGAAACAACTGCACATTTTCATGTCATTTCAGCATTTCATCAGTAATGCTGCTCCAGTGAATGATGGGAAATGCTTAGCACACCAACATGTAGAACTATAGCATGCGGTCCACCAATCTGAGAAGGTGAGGAGGGGTCCTGCAGATGAAATGCCAAGCTTATCTATTCTTCAGACAGTTTAGGGCCTGTGTTTGACAGAAGAAGACAGCTGTACTCTCCCGCATTCCTCTGGCTTGCTCCGCAGGCCCCAAATGATGCCCCCCCCCCAAAGCATGGCTTCCTCTTATTGGCCGATGGACCGTACAATCCGCTTCCCCCTCCATCAATCCCTAATGTCAGAAACGGGCCCCCCACTGTCGCCCACTTGGCGAACATTAAGAAATCATCACCACTGTCATGTCTACTGTCAGACAGGGGTCATCGCATGTAATGCAGAATCAGCAGCCTCTTGGGAACCGACTAGCAGGGCTGCTTGGAGAAAGCTGACTCTTAAAGATGTTAAAAACCGCATGAGAGATCTGACGTGCCCCACCGCGTCTGCTCTGACTGAAATCATGAATGAGCAATAGTGTGTGTCTCTGTCTGTATCTGTTGGCTCGTAGCCTGGAAAAAGTATGTGGGCCAGTGTCAAGTCTCATTTGCGTTGGTGAGCCGTGACAGCCATAAATCACTGCAAAAGCCCATTAAATCCACTTTTGTATATGGACTGTAACAACGCAATACGATCAGGAAGAGTTTTGTATCTTAATACATGTGGGGAGGGAGTGACAGGAGGAAAACAGGACATAGAGACAGTTTGGAAAAAGACATCAGTTCTTGTAGAGCAGAAATGGATTGTTGCTGGTCAATGTGCAAACAAACGTAGAACTAAAGGCGAGTAAAAAGTAAAAACTGAGCAAATTTGAGTAATAGGCAAATAAAAGCAGAATGGCTTTCAAAAAGATACTTTCCTTTCAGTCAGTTAACATTTAAGCATTTTCCACCTCATCATAGACACTTATTAAATTTTTTAAAATTAAAATACATTAGGCACTTTCTTCTCATGGCCTATTTGCTTTACTTTATGAAATGTTCTTATTATTAATGGGATTATATTAATATGCATATTGTACTTATCGTTTAGTTTAAATAATACATTAATATAACATATTATGGATATACTGTATCCATATAGGAGGATTTACTCAGCTAACAGCATTGAGTGGACAACACAGATGGCGAGCTGAAGTGAAATACATCTCACTTTCTCTGCTTTGACAGGCTTATGACAGGTTAAAGGGAAGTCATAAATGGAATGAAAAACTCACAGGAATGATTTGACTGATAAAGACAGTTTACTTTAAATTGACAGACACTTTGCATACCTGTTTGTTTAAGTAAATCTATTTATTTATTTATTAACTGTAAAAATGAATAAATAAAGGTTAATAAAAGACTAATAAAGAGTATATGGCTACAAGAATTTTGGTAAGAAATATTCTGTTAAAAAAATCCATCCATTTATATATTGTTTTATAGTAATTTATACATGATACAAAGTTTAAAAGTTTCAGCTTTGAACAATTTTCATAGCTAACTCAGAATGTGAAAAAGTACAAAAAATATCACATGTAATATTACAGTGTAAATAAAGCATTTGATGTATTTTTTTTACCCCCAAAACCACTACAGATTGTGACAGATTTATGAGCTGCTGAGGGTGGTTTTGGTTGTTGTTTTCCTGTTGTGCCCCTGGACTTTAGTTTCAGGGCAGCTTCTGAATACTGGCACACTCTTGGCACAGGTTTGAAGCCTGCCACATTTGGACTGGATCAGATACACTTTGGCAGGGTGGGTGCAGGATATTTAGTCCACATTCAGGAAGGATCGTTGTGGGAAAACCTTCAGAGAGAACACGGATGCATTCAGGGGCTCAGAAAAAAGGAGCATATCCTTTAATGTCTTCTTTTATTCTTTCTCTACTGCCTTTTTCTTTGTGTTGCTTTTATGATTATTCAACATGTTATTTAGTATTGCCATATTTCTGAGTTAGTCTATAATTACATTTAATAATACATATTAAATTGAATTATATTATATTATATTATAATATCTAATAAAAACTCAATTAAATGACAATTAAGCAATTAATCTCCTTATTACCGATAACCCCGCAAATCTCCTCTCCTCGGCTTTAAATACCACTCACTTCCTGTCCTCTGCATCTGCGTTTTTTTGTCTTCCTCTGCCTTCCCTTCCATCACCCGAGCCAAAGCCGACCCTCGTGAAGGGTCCCTCGTTTTGCCAAGTTCTCCACTTCCTCCGGGGGGCATGCAGGGACCAGGCTGGGTTTCGAGCATCTGTTAACCCAAGCCTTCTAGAGGGTTAAACCTCCTAGGGCTTGGAGGCCGCCGGGCTCCCTGCCTGTCCCCGGGACAGTTCGCCAAACAAGCTATTTTATCGCCGAGGAAGTGGGAACTAGTGAAATTAATTAAACTCTTTTACAGCAGCTTTCTGAGGCAGCACCCTGACTAAAATGAAACTTTTATGACTCCCAAGTTGTTCCTAACCTGCATGAAGATAGATTGAAGAAGATTGACAATCAGACAGTTAACGCTGTTGACTTCCATAGTATGGGGAAAAATACTATGGATGAAAGAATCTGACTGTTTATATATAAAGTACAGGCCAAAGGTTTGGACACACCTTTTCATTCAATGTGTTTTCTTTATTTTCATGACCATTTAAATTCTCACTGAAGGCATCAGAAATATGAATGAACACATGGAGTTATGTACTTAACAAAAAAAGTGAAATAACTGAAAACATCTTTTATATTCTAGTTTCTTCAAAATATCCACCCTTTGCTCTGATTACTGCTTGTGTGCCTTATCAGGGTTAATTAGTGGAATTTCTTCCTATATCAATGGGGTTGGGACCATCAGTTGTTTTGTGAAGAAGTCATATTGCTTCACAGCCGACAGCCCTATTGGACTGTTAAAACTGTTAAAATTCATATTATGGCAAGAACCAATCAGCTAACTAAAGAAAAATGAGTGGCCATCATTACTTTAAGAAGTTAAGGTCAGTCCGGAAAATTGCAAAAACTTGAATTGTGTCCCCAAGTGGAGTAGCAAAAATCAAGTGCTACAACGAAACTGTCACACATGAGGACCGACCCAGGAAAGGAAGACCAAGAGTAACCTCTGCTTCTGAAGACAAGTTAATCTGAGTGACCAGCCTCAGAAATCACAAGTTAACAGCAACTCAGATTAGAGACCAGATAAATGCCACACAGAGTTCTAGCAGCAGACAACTGATAAGAGGAGACCGCGTGAAACAGGCCTTTATGGTCAAATAGCTGCCAGGAAACCACTGCTCAGGAGAGGCAACAAACAGAAGAGATTTGATTGGGCCAAGAAACAAAAGGAATGGACATTATACCAGTGGAAATCTGTGCTTTGGTCTGATGAGTCCAATTCTGAGATCTTTGGTTCCAACCGCTGTGTCTTTGTGAGTCGCAGAAAAGGTGAACGGATGGATTCCACATGTCTGGTTCCCACTGTGAAGCATGGAGGAGGAGGTGTGGGGGTGTATTGCTGGTAAGACTGTTGGGGATTTATTCAAAATTGAAGGCACACTGAACCAGCATGGCTACCACAGCATCCTGCAGCGGCATGCCATCCAATCCGGTTTGCGCCGATTATTTATTTTTCAACAGGACAATGACTCCAAACACAACTCGGCGGAGGTGTGAAGGGGAGAGTAATTTTCAGTGAATGTTAGGGAATGGACGGGGAGCCTACGCGGAGGCTGGGAGTGAACCTTCGCGGAAGTTATGGGGGAGAGATAGCTTTCAGCGGAGATAAGAAAATAGACCTTTCTCCATGATTACCGTTCGCGATCCTTTCGAAACCATGTTATTTGTAAAACATTTACTTTATTCAATATATACAGCATTTGAAGCAGATCACATAAAGTTAATCAAAATTATCCTAAGACAAGAACACTTTTGGTTTTAGGTTTGAGGACAACTTTGATGAAAGGTTTTGATCCACTTAAAATGTTGACTAGTGTATATATAAATATATGCCAAATAATACCATTCAAATTTCAAAGTTTCTTTCATCTCTTTCTACTTTCTGAGCTGGAGGGCCTGATTCTTAAATTACTGTAATAATCTTCCAATTGATTGAATGATTGACAGACAAAGACATGCATAATGATGAATGACTTAATTTAGGGATGGTGAACAAATGCAGTTGATGGACAGGTGCCCTTTCTGCCTGTGAAGCCATATAAAGTGCAAAGGACTTGGGCATAAAGAGCAGGGCAGGACGTTGATGATGGCGTATGCTCGGATGCGTGTACGAGGGGGTGTGTTACTCAAATCACCCTCTAGGATTTGGCCTTGGTCACTCCTGCTTTTAAACTGTGGCATGAAGCAGACATTGATGTGTATGTGTGTGTGTTTGTGTGTGTGTGTGTGTGCGTGCATAATGTACAGTATTTGTGTGCCTGTGAGTGGCAGCAGGAAGAGCGGGCTCAGCTTGAGGGCGGCCAACACCAGCGCTAAGAGGCTGGGGGTGGTGGGTGTCATGGAGGCTTTAAGCGGCCTTTCATGTGACAACAGCTTGCCAACCAGAGGTCTTGCCTGAGCTCTCTTCTATTTCTAATTCATCCGGTTTTATCAGTACCAATCATTCGAATCATTTATTTTTAGTGCGATATGGTCTCTCTGCGCTGCTTCCCCGGGCAATGGCTCTTAGCGGCCTGCTAATGAGTGTCAATCTGCTGGCTTTGGCAATTTTACGACAGACACCTCGTATGACAAACGCAGGGCTACAGTCAACATGCATCATTCCTTCTGACACAGAGCTGAGCTGCGGTGTCACGCTCCCTCAGATGCCCTAAAAGAGCGTTTTGCTTTTGTTTGTGAGTTTTGAAGTTTTGCTACTTTATGTGAAACGCATTGAGGACAAAACACCTTTTGAATTTTTTGAGTCAGAATGTACTTTCAAAGCTGGAAGTGAATGTATATCACAAGGTCTGTCAAAGTGTTTTTGCACAGAGTGGCAGTTTCGTTAAACTCAGTCATATAGGTCATTTGGCCTTGAGCTTTAAAAATACTGATAAAAGTCACTTTATCATTATTGATGAAACTGCATTTGGTTTGTAATGATGTTTAGTGATGTCTTTGAAAGGATTACAGCTAGTTCGGTGTGTCTGTGAACTTTACCATGTTTTGGGAACAAACTGTACACAGAAGTGAGCTAAATCTAAAGCCTAAACGTCACAAAAACTATAAACTGGTTCTTCAAATCTGATTGGACAATCACAATGTTGCTGACATGTCGAACTCAGCAAAATCAGGTTCTGCCGAGCATACACATAATAAATATGCAATTGAAAGAATTTTCACTGCTAGTAAATTTCTATTAATTTTTTTTTATTTCACAATTAATTATAAAGAATTGGCGATTTACACACTGAATTAAACAAGATATTTTGTGGTAGAAAGTCTGAAATAATATTTTCTGGTAAAACCAATATTCATAATTTATAATTTTTTTTACAGTGCAAGTAAACACAATAACTCTCTCTCTATATACATGCATAATATATTTTAAACATTCACACTCATTCAAATACACAAAAAGCATATTAATTTTGTATTTGTGTTTTTGTTTGTAAACGTATTATTAACATTAACTGTCATTAGCAAAGCATGGTTGATGCAACCAGATCCCTTATGTATATAGTAGCTATTTTCCATTATTTGTCATTCTAAAGAACAGCATCAAACATTAACTATTTTATACTTGCGTATAAATAGTGGCAAATAAAAATGAAAACTTGTGGTATTGGTATGCAAAAATGGACTTTACATGTGCTACGTGATGGGCAGGATTAGGGTGATGGGGTAGATGTGTATCATATTCATGTGAAAACTGTGTCTCATATGCACACCAACAAAATGTATATCATATGCACGTGAAAACTGCATATTATATGCACAGCAAACATGTACGCGTCATATGCGGCAAAGTCTATCAATAACACAAGTTTTCATTTTTATTGGTGTACTATTTATATGCATTTTCATGAGACCGGGCTCAACATTTACAGTTCACAAACCTTATAATTTTGTTTTATAATTTGGTATGTCCTCTTGTTAAAACGTGGCCTATACATTTTTCACATTTCAGCAGAAGCCGAAGTCGTCATAGTTGGGCAAACTTTGACAACAGTGAATAAGAAAATACCCACCAATTTTTTTTCTGCATTCCCATTTACTTCAATAGCAAAAGAAAAATTATTGTTATTTTGGACTCATACTAGATATTTAGGTTGCCACCTCTGAACGCACAACCCAGCTAATTAAAGTAGAAACGCCACCGCATCATCATGTAACACTGAGCTTGTTTGTCTCTGTGTGTATTTTCACTCTAGTGCACCTGGACAGCTGTGTCTGTGTCCGAGACTGCGCGGCCACAAGTGGACAGACACATTTTGTCCGTTTACGTATCCTTGTTCCCAGGGTTCTTGGGAGAGTTCAATTTTCTAGTAACTCAGCAGACGTCACAGAGCTATTCTGGCCGGCCAGTTGTGACAGCCGGCCAGCAACAGCAACGCCAGGGCAGGAATGCTACTGGGGGGAGGGTGGCTGCTGATCTTGTCAGAGGAAGTGGAGACGAGGGCTCTCCCATTTCACAGGGGGTGGGGGGCAGCAGTTTGGGAGAAGGAGTGTAGCACTGGCTCTCTGGAGAGACAAGGAAGAAAGGGAACAGGCACAGGAAGAGGGGTGGGCAAGGTATTTGGGTTTGGTGCCAGCCGAGCCAGGCCTCTGGCATGCTGCATTCCTAAAGATCAACACGACGGTGTTTCCTTTCAGCTCCCCTGCCTGCTAACCCCTTCAGATACTCTGCTTTACAACACACAAACACACACATGCTTGCCTTTCTTGTCTCGTAAGCAAGCCTAATTAGGGTTATACTGATGCGGCCAATTTTCCATAGACACCTAAATGCGTGTTATGATCAATAACCGCCGTGCGCACACATTTATAACATTTACTGAGGGTTATTTTAAGTGTCCTCAGAAAATGCATAAAATAAAACTACAAATTAGTTGTCAAATTCAACATTTTATATATTTACGTAATTACGTGATCATGGCTAAGAGAAAGCGCCAGTCATGTATTTCTTGCAATGCAGGGTTCAGGAGGTTAAAATGCTTGCTGCTGGCAGACTGTTTGGCAGCGGGTGTAAATTAAGAGGGTCAGGACCCTGTTAAGGGATCCTACGGGGTAGTGATAAGTACAGGCATGTTAGCGTCAATATTCGGTCCCGAAGCTTGACTTGTCAGGTCAACTGGTTTGGTTTTACTTTTGAATTACGCTATAGAGCGGCCTTTCCCAAGAACTCCATTGTTGTTCATGAGAATAAAAGCTGATGCAACCATGGTATTCTGCTGATGGATGGAATACTAAGAAGTACCATCAGACAGAATGACCTTTGGTGCCACACGTATTGCAGATTTGACCGTCAAAGAAAACACTGTCAATAAGACTCAACCTGCTATGCACTGTACCACTCTCAAAAATAAAGGTACAAAAGCTGTCACTGGGGCAGTACCTTTACAAAAAATGCATGTTTGTACCTAAAGGGCCCATTTTAGTACTTTAATTAGGTACATATTAGTATTTAAAGTGTACATATTTGAATGGGTACAAAAGTGTACTTTTTGAAAAGGTACCACCCCAGAGACAGCTTTTGCACCTTAATTTCTGAGAGTGTATTGTTATTAATAATATTAAGAGTAAAAATATGTGTATTGTAAATTTACTTTATAGTAATAATATTCTAATTATTAACAATTATGCAGTATAAACTTGTAAATAATGTAATGCAATGTTAAATAACAATCGACTTGATACATATTTGCTCTTTTACTTGAGAATGACTTCTGAAATATGACATGATAATAATGATAATGATTCTTTTTTCTGTATTTCCATTCTTTTTCTCCATATACAGTCAGCATTTCAAATAATTCCTTATTTAAGAGTTTTGACTGAAGTACCAAACAAATTAGAGAGGAATCACATTAAAGACGTTAATTTGAAGCAAAAAAGTGTTTGAAAATCCTAAATGTTCCCTTATTTATTTATTTTATTTTAGGATAATAAATTAGATTACACTAAAAATGTTGGTGTAGAAATCCTTTGGCTCAAAATTGCTAGGACATTATTATTGATTTATTTTTTATTGATTATTGAAGTTATTGTAAAAAATTAGTAAAAATAAATACGTTTTATTTACAACAAAAAATATATATTTTTTTTTACAGTGTACAGCATCACTGATTATAGATATAAAATACAATATATAATGATTTAACATTTTTATTAATTATAAATAGTAAATAAAAATATATATGAGTATATATACACATTTACATAATTATAAAAAAAGTATTATTCCATTATCCCAGGTCAGCTGTTTTAGAGAAATCAGTCCATTAGCAACTAAAAGACAGAGTGGAGGTTAACAAGATGTAACAGAAACATGCATGCGTGCATTATTATTAAAGTTAATTTTAGTTATGTGTTTGAGGCCTAGTAACACTTGATGAGCTGATCAGTCTAATTAAGTGTTCTGTTGCTGCTTTGACATGACATATTTACAGATCCTCATGGGAATTCCGACAGAGGTGTGTTTTGCAGCACCTCAGATGTACAGCACACCTGAAGAAGGCGCTGGCAGGGAGTCTGCATCCTTCTGCTTAACACACGGCAGCTGTGCTGAGGGAAGGTGAGGAAAGACTGTGCTAATTTGAGGGCTGTTAGTTTGCTTGAGACCAGACTGCAAGCTCCATGGGCATGTTCACAGACAGTGCTGACAAGTACACGAGTGAATCTGATGTCTTGCTTATGATGAGCATGATCTTTTAGTTTGTGTCTTAGTGACAAACTTTTTTGTTGTAGAATATGATTCAAAAATTGGGACAAGCTTGGCTGAATTTGTTTCTCATAAAATCTGTAATTGATTTTGCAGAATATATGACATGTTTTTAAAAAATATGTGACAAAAAAAAATATGTGACTGTATAAATTTAGTTACCAAAGGATTGAAATAAAAGTAAAACAATAATGATTACTTTTAAACTGAGCATTGATTAATCGTGATGAATCACAGGCAAAATAAAAGTTTTCGTTTACATAATATATGTGTGCATAATTCATTATGCATTTATAAATACATAAACATGCATTTATATATTTAAGAAAAATATGTTAAGTTTTTATATTAAATATATTTATATCTAATATATACTCATATCTACAATATGTATTTATATATGTAAATGTTTTCTTCCTTAATATATAATGTATGTATGTGTATTTATATACAAAATAAATATTAAATACACATATAGTAAATACATTTTAAAAATTAGCACTAGGATTTATTATTGCTATTGTTATTTACAAATGTCTTTACAAAACAAAAATCATAATAATTTTAGTAATTTGTAATACTAATACTAATACTAATAGTTATTATGTATTATGTACACATTTCTTAGCAAAACTCTTTTTGCAAAATAATTTATTACTTTTAGTATTGATTTATAATAATAATAATAATAATAATAATAATACATATTTATTCTTATGCTGCTTATATCTAAAGTATAATGCAGAATTGTTTATAGAATATTTTTAGTCACTATATAATTCCTATAATTTCATCTGTGTAATTTTATAGTTTTAAATGTCTTTACTGTTATTCTTAAATGTGAAAAATAGTATTAAAGCATTAATTCTCAGTTTAGGAGTGTGTGTGGTCATAAAATGCTATTTTAAAGTGCAGTTTTCAATGTGTGCCGCATTAATTCTATTGCACTTTCTTTAGCGAGAAACCTACGTGGGCCATGTAATGTTGTACTAATCTTGCAGTGTGTGTTAGATATTTGAATGTCTTTGTGCGTGTGTGTCTGTATGTGTCATATTCCTGTTTGTGTGTATGTGTGAGTGTACATGTACGTGCTTATGTGTGTGTTTGTGTCTGTCGGCTCAGGTTATGTTGATGCTGAATGCCCACTCCTCGAGGGACTGCGAGGCTGCAGGGTGGTCTTTCTCTCATCAGCAGCATTAGGGTCCGGTGCATGATGGGTGCTGACCCTGGGAGGGCCATATCCAACCTAAGCTCTCCTCCTGTCACTAGCACTCACACCCTGGCACCACTCACTCATGCGGTGTGTTACATACACGGCAAGCAGGCTACTTTTAAAGCTGTTCTGAATGAGGCGCCATACGCTAGTTCAAAAAGAGTTGTGTTGCGAACAGAAAAGTCCTTATTGAAACAAGCATTAGGTAAATATCTCAGTGATTTCATAACATTTCCACAGCCACATCTTTGTAGGGTATCATTGGTAAAGGTCCCTTTTGATTTTGTTCTTCTAGCGAAACCACTACTATATTTTCCTAAACACCTCTTTGTTACTATACGTATTGCGAAATTGTCCTAATGAAGTTGATTTCTGAGGTATTTCTGTCTAACGTGTGGGTTTGGTAAAATATTAGGTTACACGTTATTTTGATAGTCCACTTTAGACATTCTTCTAACTATAAGTAACTTTGTTACTACATGTGAACTAACTATCATTAATTTGCAGCTATATATCTAATAACCCTCGGAGCAGATTGAGTTAGTAGAATAAGTTGACATACTTGCAAAGTTTCTCATAATCAGTTATGGACCCATCAAAATATATTTTTAGAAGTTATTAAGCAGACAGTTTACTAATACTCTAATGACTGCTAGTTGACATGTAGTTGCAAAGTTACTTATTGTACTGTTAGTAGCATTGAATTAATCAAAACTGATCAAATTCAATTTCTATTCAAGGTTTTCCCAAAAATATTAAGAAACATTGTTAATACTGATAAAAAGAATTACTTTGGTACCAAATCAACATATGAATATGAAAGTGAAGACTGGAATAATGGCTGCTGAAAATTCCTAGGAACAAGTCAAATTTTTTATTAAATATATTTAAATTAGAAAACAGTTATTTTGTAGTAGCGTTTTACAGTACTGTACTGCTGTATTTTTGCTCAAATAAATGAGGATAAGAGTATAAAATAACAATTTAAAAAATTGTACTGCTAATCATAATTTCTGAGATGATTACATTTTCAGTTTCAAGGTGGATGAATACATTTGAATATGTTCTGACTCAAACCTGATATGACAGTATTGCAGTATGACCCTCCAGTATACACAGAAATGAAATATTTGAATATGTATAGACCTTTTTGAGCAAAGATAACAAAAACTTACATGGTCTAATGCAACCTGCAGTAATGACAGAAATTAAAAAAATAAATAAGTCACATTCGCCCTAATCTCTTAACAGACCGTTAATTTCAAAACCTGAGGTTTGATATTTTGAATCTTTTTGGACCAAAGATATGAGAGGATTTCAATACCTGCGCTTGGGCCAAAGGTGAGACTGAGGCCTGATGGCAGAGTGACCATTACAATGGAGCCGACAGGGAAGCCTGGAAATGTGAAGTGACAAAGGGTGCCCTTTGTGTGTGAACTGATGGGGTGGAGGGCTGACAAGGTGCTCCCTCTAGGGGTTAACCTTCCAGTCCGGATCAACTGCTAAATCTAGGTCAGAAAAAAGAGGGGGAGGGTGTGTTACATGCACAGACGGTGGAGAGCGCAGAGGGACATGTGGAGGAAGCAGTGATTAAGACAAGGGCGAGTAAAATACAGAGCAAATGTTAAGCATTACTTTAAAAAAGACAGAGGGAGGGTGTGAGGCGCACAGGAGGAGGAGATGCTAAAGGTCAGGGGCTGACCTTCACCCTTTATGGTACATTTGTTTACCACTACAACATCCTAAATTACTTACTTGGTAGGTGTGCAGTTCTGCTATAGACTATAAAGCATCTCAGTTTATATTGAGAAAGCAGATGAGGCAGAACAATAATACTATTGGGTTAAGGGCTCTATTTGGCATCATTCCGATTGAAGTTACAGCAGAGCACTCGGGGAAGCCACAGCTGGGTTCCTCCACACGCAGAGACAGTCATCTCGCTCTCACAGTGCCACTCCATTACTCTTGCTCTGATAGGAACATGTACTAACAGTCTTCTCACATTCATCACGCAGGTTTCATGAGCTGCATGGGGAGATAAAGGGGGAAATGAGCTTGCGTGAAATAATGGTTAATCCAAAAATGTCTCTATGTTCTGTTTGTGTACCACATAAATGATAACAGCAGGTTTGGAGTGACACTAGAAAATCATTTTTGAGTTTCTTTAAATGATTAGCATGAGATATGAGTCCATGTAAAAAGGAAAGTTACGGTAATTTGCAATTATTCACAGGAAAATTTTGACATTTGTATTAGTTTTCATTGGGATGATCATACGGTATGATCACATTTATATTTACGTTTTCGTGGTCATACTTGAGTTAATTTTATTTGGAATCTCAGCAGTTTCGCTTGAGGGTAAAATATTTCCTTAAGCAGATTTTGCATTGGTTGGCCACATTCATTTGCAGTGGTTACAAACAGAAAGTTGCTTAGTTCGAAAATATCTTGTGTGATCTTGCTTCATACATCTGACAATAGACAACAGATTTTGTTTTTTTGTTTTTTCTCACGCAAAATTGCACAACGATGCACCATTGGCAACTTTTGGCAGCACCTTTAGTTACTGAGACATTTTGAAAAACATATTACTATTTGAAACCAGTTGAGTTTGCATGCGCATTCTTGTAAACAACGGAGAACTACGAGAACTAGGGTGGATGTCCCGGCTTTCTGAAAATAAGCACTTTAGTTTAAATTGGTTTCATACACAAAACTGCGTTGCGTGAGAATGAGAAACAGCATATGTGGCCTAAGCTGCTCTGAAAACACATTATTATAAGAAGCACACATGTAAATTAACACACTCTAAGAGCCCCATTTTTTTACATTCAACATTAAAACACTTTTATTATTATTATCAGTTCACTACTTTAAATCATGCGCAATCATAAGGTCATCAACAGGTTCTTCCAAGTCTTCTGTTGCCAAGAGGTCACAAACTCCTGGACTGATGCGTTTTGGTCTCTGTTCTGGGCATTTCATTTTGATGGTGATTGTTGTTGTGGTTTACCTCTTGGTAATTTGTTCGCTACACTCTCCACTAGCATTTTAGCACAAACTGACCCTTACGTTCTATTAATTAAAATTAGCATCCATCCCCTTAGCATTGACTTGTTACGTCAGATAGAATCAACTTTGTATCAGCAGGCCTGAGGGTCTCAGGCCCTAACGAGCCCAAGATCCTAATTAGGGACAGAAAAACTGAAGGGGAGCGGGGAGGGGGGCAGAGGGCCAGAGAGGTTCCTGCTGGGATGAGCATGGCCACGGGGCTCGCGGTATTTATACTTCACGCACCTATGGTACACATGGTGTGGGTGAGACCAGAATGGAACTGGACCCAGGCAGCGCCTCACACCCCAGCCATCACAACCACTATCAGTCCAGACAGGAGGACGGAGAGAGAGGACAAGATATAAGCGAGAGGGGAAGAGAACGATGGGAGGACAGAGCTTTTAAGATGAGAACAAAAGAGAGAACGCTGGGGACAGAGAGGAAGTGAAAGAAAAATAAAGATAGAAATATAGACAAACTAAAGAAACAGACCAACGGTTTGTGGTGTGGAATATATTAAAGTGTCTATTGATATCAATGTGGCTAGACAGAGGAAACAAGCATTTGAGTTCCTTCCTTTATTTGTGGCATGTTCATGCGTTTATATGTTTTTACAATATGTACATATTTTATTCCTGTTTTATTATTAATAGTTAATGTACACTACCCTTAAAAGATTTAGATGTATTTGAGGGATGTTTCTCGTGCTCACCGAGACTGCATTTCAAAATATAAAACTTTAGCATTATAAAATATAGTAATAAAAAAAGTAATTTTTCATTTGTTTTTTTAATGTATTTTTTGTAAATGTTACTTCTGTGATTCCTGCAAAGCTAAATATTCCAGTATTCAGCCTAATGATTCTTCAGAAATCAATCAATAAATATTGATTTTTTTTTAAATTATTTACTTTTTTTTGGAGATTGTGTAATAAAAATTTAATAAATTGGTAATTCTTTACCATTGATTTTATTAAAGCAGCATCTAATTTCTCTGTGTATTCCTATCTGTGACTGTGACTGAGGCCTTTAATGTGTTCTTGTCATTTCATCTTTTTATATGTGCATGTGAGTGTTAACTCTGAATATGACAAATGCTTTTGCCCCAGCTGAGTGGCTCTTGGCCCAGGCAGTAAGATAGCTGGTGATGTGGGTTCTTCCAACAGGAGTAGACGGGCCAGATGAAGCAGGAATATGAGCCAGGACCAGAAAAGACATGTGTCAGTAACACGGGGGCTGACACGGCCCGACACCCTCTGGTCCAGTAGATGTTAAGTCTCTATGAAGGTCTCAACCTGAATGAATGCGGCTGGATAGAGGCTGAGGGATCTTTAGACATTGCAGCTGATAGCAGAAGACATCTCCCCATCTGCCCTGCTGGTGTCTTCTGACTCAATCGGGCATGTAGGAAGCACAAACGTGGCAGAGTTTAGTGTGGAAGTGCGTATTCAGAGGAAGGAAATCTGAACTTTTAATCACCCAGTTTCTTTTGAACCTTTTATGAAGAGTATATTTTTTTGGCAGACTTTAATTGTCTTTCCTGATTCATTTCATATCACTCCTTCCTGCCCTCACTGCCACTGTGACTCATTCAATCCAGTTTTATGAATTTTATGCAGATTTTTATCATCACTATCTAATTGAACACAATTCGTTCATTACAAATTGTCTGCATGACGATTAAAGTCAAAATATCTACCATTACAATAACATTCCATAAAGACTACTGTAAATAGATATTCTCACATGCTACTGTTATCTCTTAATTATAGTTCACACACACACACACACACACACACACACACACACACACACACACACACAATTATTTGTAACTATTTTAACTCAGATAAATTCACAAATAATTACAGAGAAATAGCAAGTAAATATGGAAGCCCATTTCTGCCTAATAATCAATCAATAAAAAAAAACAATTCTGAGTTTGCATCTTGCATGTTTTTGTTTCGCCGCAAAATCAAAATAAATTTTTTATTTTACAATTCTGTTTATGTGCAATTGCATATTTATATCTATATCTAATTCAGGAAACATTGTCAGGAAAAACGGTAAACCTGTTTCAAGAGACTCATAAAACAATATTAGCAACCTTTAAAAAGGCATAAAAGGGATACATTTTATATATACATTTTGATATAAATATACAGTATATTATGCAGTTTATGATAAAGCAAAACTGAACCAGTTATTGTATACATGAATTTAACAACGATTAGTAATTTGTTGCCCCAGCAGAAGCTGATGAATTGTATGCGGGGAGTGACAGAGATGGAACATTGTGTGTTCATTCAGTCATATTGAAGTTTCATTCCTCAATAAACAAATTGCCCTATGGAAAGTGAGTGAAGCCACGCTGGGGGGTTACCATAATAAGAGACCCCACTTGGGTGGAGGTGGAGAAAAAACACTTTCTGTGGTGAGAGAACCAGTAACCCCCACAAAAACACATCCATCAGTGTTTCCAGAGAGCAAACCCACATTTACTGTTAGTCCATTTAAACAACCAGCACATTAGAGGTTATTAAAGTTTTATAAAGTGCATAATAAGCCTTTGCATACTTGTCATTGACTGACAGATGAGAAATGAATCCGATGAAAATATTACCTTTCACACAGAGGTGTGTAAGGAGGGTGTGAAAAATGTAAGGAAATGTATGATTGAGTGATACATAAGTAAGAAAAACTAAGTGTTAAAAATATCTTACACGGTTTGAATATGACAGATGATTTATCTATCTATCTATCTATCTATCTAGCTTTTGGCAGTAATTTGTTATGATCATTTTAACTGTTATATAACCCAAGTAATTTAATAGTTGTTTTAATTTAAAATAGATAGCTAAGTAAATGTGTGTGTGTGTGTGTGTGTGTGTTACTGTCTGAGTGGCTGCTATAGGACCTCCTGTTTGCCGGCCAGCTCTCTGAATATAAGTGCTCTAATTGCTCAGAAAATTACATCCAATGCTGATTGCAAGTGACATGGCCTGGCGGTACAGTGACATTGTGATGCCACCTATCTTCCCTCCCTCTGTTTCTCCTCTCCTTCTCCAGATCCCTCTCCTATACCGTGTCATTGCCTGGTGACCGCAGCAATGCCCCTGGTGACCGCCTGCTGCCCTCTTCTTGTTGAAGCTGTCGAGTGCTGAGATGTTCCAAAGTTCAATCTTGTCATGCTCAGGCATCGCTTTCTGCCACCCTCTATCCATCAACAGAGCTGTTTGTGAACCATTATGATATGTGTGTGTCTGAGCACGTTTATGTGCACTGCTCCCTTATTCCTGAACACAAGATTCCAGCTGCTTCACCCAACCTGATTTTATTACTTGCATATTAATAGCACCCTTGACTCTCTCAGCATTACAGTGATGTTTAGATGGATATATGTGGATTTTGTGTGTGCGCGTTTGTCTATGTGGAGGTTTTGCTTGCGTATATGTCAGTGCAGGACCCTGCGGGCTGGGACGTGTCACCCCTTTGTCTCGTCACTGCTAATATGAACTTGAGCATCCAGGCGTGGAGCTGTGACAGATCGGCAGAGAGCCCTGCCCCCTCAGCATCCCTTCATCCCTGCTACCTATCTAGCTCGCTTAATCTTAAATGAATTTCAGGTCAAAAATGAAACGATCCCTGGCACCAGGCTATGATACTTCACCAGCCCACTGGGATCACTGGAAGGAAGTGTAACGTTAGATTAACAAGATAGCACATTGTTGACAAGCGTCGGGATGATTTGCAGCTGCGAGTCGCTTTATCACCACATGAGACTCCATTTTTGATCTTTTAGAGAGTCTGTGATTAATAAACAAACCTGTGAATCGCACGTGTGGCGCTGTCAGCAAATACAAAATATTTGTGGCCTTTTAAAGTGACTCCTGATGCGTTAGGTCAAACGGTGTCGAAAGATGATGTTATTTGACGTTTTTCCACTCTTGACCTTTCCACTAATGTTACAGAAGAAGTGTTTCTGCTCAGTAGCAGTTCACGATCAGGTCTTGCATTCTGAGTTCAGGGTCGCTAACCTCACTGGCAGGTACTTAACCTTTTCACACCATTGATTCAAACACCATGAACTCTAATTTGGAGTATGTAGATCTTAAAAGTGCTATAGAATTTTCTCACAATTATTTATTAAGGGAATTTTTTGTGAAATAGTACACAATTAAGTATATAAATGCTTTTTTATTATTATATTATTTTGACTGTATTTTTATTATTTTTAAGGTTTATTAGGTGTTTTATCAGACAGGATATGAGTTGGGAGAAAAACCCTCAAGGATTTCATACATAAAAGTTACAATGGCTTCATCCTCAGATGTAAAAGGTATACTTTTATTTTGTCTCATTGTTTTAAAATAATAAATGTCATAAAAGAGTAATCAAGCACACTGGTTTGGTCATTTCACCTTCCCCCATTACTAGCAGATGCATATAATCAATCATACAGCATGCCTATTTGTGTTTGACAAGTGGCATAGAAGTGACATAGAAGACAGGATATGAGTTGGGAGAAAAAGAGTGAGGACGGGATCAAGAAAGGTCAGAGTGCTGCTCATGAGGCTATTGGTTGTGAAAAATGTTTTATTTTTATTTAGTTAATTTTATTAATTTACTTATTTTGTAATTAAGCACTTTTTTCAGTATGGATGCTAAACTTAAAACGCTGAACAAAAATGAGTTATGATTTCTTAACAAGCCATGATTAAACGGCCACAAATAATTAATCTAAAGAAACAAATGAATAAAACTTGCCCATTAGATATATTTTACTATAAAAAAAACTATGGAATACTACAACATACTGTATATATATATATATATATATATATATATATATATATGTTACTCTTTTCATGTGGAAAAATATTTATTAATAAAAATAAAATTGTTAGCAACATAATACATGTTTTCATAGAAAATTAAATTCTACTGAAATTGTTTGCAGGAGTTAATCACGTTTTGATTTTTCTGTTTGTGTGTGTGTTTATAGTCGCCTGACTGGGCAGTTGATGTCAAGCTGATGTGGAGTGACAGTGGGCGCCCTGTCTGGCAGGCCCAGAGTGCGGGCCACCATATTGCCTGGCTCCCCAGGGAGGACAGATCAGCATGCCAGCCTTGCCAGAAAGTGCTAATAGGCGCAACACGTCTTACTTTCACACATTAAGGCGAGCAAAGGGTGACAGATCGGAGCTGTGATACTGCCGCATGAAAAAAAAGGGCTGTGCCACCCATTTGCTACGCGGCAACAGCTAATGATGAGTGCTGCTAAGTTGCGCTACATGTCTGCCAAAACCTGAGCTGAAATGCATCCTGACAGATACCGCCGTGATACCAAGAGCAAATGAAGCCAGCTTACAAAAACACCTGGCTTATTGCTGAAAGTTTTTCAAATAGGAAAGAAATGAGAGAGAAATATGTATAAAATATTCAGTGTGCAAAATTGTTTTTAGCAGCATGAATGGGGACTGTGAGTCACTCTTCCTGTTAGTGGAAACAAACTCATGGTCAAACTAACTCTAACTCTTCGCAAAGTAGTGTGTCACCAACAAGGAAAGGGGGTTTGTGCAAAAACCACAGAGCTTGCAAGGTTGCACCGCAAAACCTAATGAAACACTATGGTTTCCACAGATATTAATTTAATCTGTGGAACAGACCTCTTATCTGCTTCAGAAACCAGCATTTTAGATTTAGAAATTTTGTAGCTGACATAATGCAATAGAATGTTTGTTTCTTGTTGTGTTTTGCGGATATATTGCAAATAAGAGGCACACGCTTTCTGCAATATATGTCTTTGATGAGGTCATATTGTTGGCTGAAAAATGGGGTCACCTGGGCAAAGGTTTAAACATGAGGAGGTTTCTTCAATGCAAGTGCATTGTGCAACATTTCCGGCATGATATTTGCAAAACGTGATTTTCTTATTCAGTTTTTTTGTCTCATATATCTCAATATTCTATATTACAGTAATATATATTAAGAAACATTAACTTTTTTTCTTTTTAATAAAAGTTGTTTTTTGCAGAGTAAATCATGTACTGTAATAATAATGTAATACAAACTGTACATAGTACATGTACATTTAGTGTAATTTATTTTAAGCAAACCAGCCACAAATCTTTAAACACCCCTCATGCCGCTGTTGTGTTTAGTTGTGTATTTGAGGTCAAGGGAACATCAGTCATGGATGAATAACTGATCCTGAATTAACTCACTTATCAATAGCAGATGACTTCACCATCAATGATCTTTCCTTTATACTTTCATATAGTTTTCAGCACACAGGTCGCTGTGCCAGGCCAGAGATGCTAAGAAGAGTGACTCGTGCATTGGCTTCATTCCAGTGTAAATTGCTACAAAATAAACTTGCATCCTATCAAACACTACACTGTTGTCCTTTCCTTTCCCATTTCCCCCCTCTTGCCCCTCTCCGTCCCTCTCGCCCCAGGGCCTTGCTGTGCTTGCTGAAGCGTTATGTTGTAAGTGTGGTAGTGCGTGTCCCGTCATCAATAGGAGTGAGTTACACAGGTCACCAGTTCAAACGCAGGTCACAGCCTCATGCTCCATGTCGATGTCTCGCTCTGCTCTGATTGGCTCATTGCACAAACAGATACACTTCTGCTCCCTGCTGTTTGATCCTGGAGCGTACTATCAAACTCATTTTGTTTTAATTGCAAGAAATATCTCCACTTATAGGGGAAACCCAATGTATTGTTTCTCGGTGGGCCGTGTGTGATGGCAACTGTTTGGGTCATGTCACACATGTTTTGTGAACAATATATCAAATACAGTATTGGTGATTCAGTTATTGTTTTATAGTTAATAAATGCTTTAAAAAGCTGTCTATCACTTTAGAGTAAGTGTCACTTACAATATTATCTGCACTGAGTGTTGTGCATGTTGCATATGGAATGGCGAAGGAGCATGTTCTTGTGATCTTCCTGGCCATCTAGTGGAAAATGTGGGATACACATGGTTACGGAAGCAAATGGGATCGAAGTGAGATCTTGTATCTTGCTAACTTAAAACTGTTTGGCTAGTTAAACCACATGGTATTAATGAAGCAGATGCATATTGATATTGTTAAATAGCATGCTGTCCGTTTATTTTTAACCAGGGTTGTCAGGCCAAAGTGCAACATATTTTTTAGCTCTTGTTATGCATTTTCAAATTTGCTTTCATTTTTATGCCTACTGTATAGTGTAAGTAGCAGCATTGAACATTTGCTTTGTGGTACTCTTTCAAAAAGTACACCCTTGTAACCTCTTCCCCTCAGAAAGTGTGCATTGTAGTACCTTATAGGTGCCTATTTGTACCTACATTGTATGTATAGTACCTTTTGAGAAGGTGCCACCCCAGTGACAGCTTTTGTGTTTTTTTTTTTCTCTGAGAGTTGAAACGCTACCAGAACAAAAGGTACAAAACTGTATTTTAGGTATTTATATGAACTCTTAAAGTACTTATATGTACATTAAAGTTGTTAATATGTAGCATTTAGGGGTAAATAAGGTTTAAAGACATACCTTTTAGCTTTCATTAAAAGATTCAGGATTAGATTAAGCAAGCATATCGAAATTTGTGTTCAAAACCTCAAGGGTTTCATACATAAAAGTTACAATGGCTTCATCCTCAGATGTAAAAGGTATACTTTTGTTTTGTCTCATTGTTTTAAAATAATAAATGTCATAAAAGAGTAATCAAGCACACCGGTTTGGTCATTTCACCTTCCCCCATTACTAGCAGATGCATATAATCAATCATACAAAATGCCTATTTGTGTGTGACAAGTGACATAGAAGTGACATAGAAGTTACTGGTGTGAAAGACTGTTCAGCAAAAAGCCCGAATGTGGAAAACACGACTGAATGGATTGGAATGAATTTAGATGCAGACTGTGACTCTGGGACCTCAGATCACCGTTTTCAAACATCTATTGGAAAGTCTTCCAAGATACAGCAGCAAAGCTATTGGACCAACTCACTGTTTACGCCAGTGGTTTTGGAATTAAATATTCAAAAAGCACTTATTTATGTGGTTTGTTGATTACATATGTGCATACTGTATGTAGTGTATACAAATGTATAGTGATGCTAATGCTTATATGCCAAGCTGCAAGAACTTCAGTTATTTAGTGTTCTTCAGTCCTTCAGAAAAGTGTGAAGATGATGGCAGCAACACATCAGAAAGATATTTGTTAACCACAAACACTGAACTGTTATCATGTCCTTCAAGCTGTTTCTATGTTTTTTCTCATGAACATCAGACAAAAAGTGAAAAAACGGCTTTTTAAAATTTTTTAGCCAATGTACTTTTCTCAAGTTCGCAACAGTTAAATATTATATTAACAAAATAATTTAAAAACTATTGAAGGTAATCTTATTAACTTCTCCAAAGCAATTAGTTAATTAATTAATTACAGTTTGTACTCATAGTAATATTTGAAATACATGGCCTTTATTTCCTTATGTGATTAATTCTTAATTAGTACCCTAAAACCTACATTTGACCCATATCTGCTGAAATGTTTGAGGTGGAGGCATTTGCCTGTGTGATGTGTGTAAGTCAGTCAAGAAAGAAAAGGAAAGAGAGAGAGAGAGAGAGAGAGAGAGAGAGAGAAAGAAAGAGAAAAGGAGAGTACTGAGCGGAGAGAATGTGGTTTTGAGCGGATGGGCGGGCCATCCTGTGAACTTGTGAGAAGTGCATCTCTCACTGAGAGTGTATGCATGTGAAAGAGAAATGACACAAAGGGTCGGAAGTGGGGTGGGGGAATTAGGGGAAAACAGATGAGAGTTTTAAAACAGCACTTTGACAAAACCAACTCTATTGTTGCTATCAGTTCAATGAATTAGAGAGAGACTCTTTCGAAGACATCTATTACAAGAGATCATAAATCATCATAAAACATACTTTTCATCAAATCAATAAAAAGAAAAATCTAAATGCCTGTGCATATACACCACCAGTCCAAATCTTTTAAACAGTACATATCTTCTGCTTGCAAAGCCTGCATTTATTTGATCCAAAATACAGTAAAAACAGTAATATTGCGAAATAGTTTTACTATTTAAAATAACTGCTATAAATGTTATTTATTCATTTGATCAAAGCTAACTTTTCTGCATCATTACTCCAGTCTTTACTGTCACATTATACTTCAGAAATCATTCTAATATGCTGCTTTTAAAAACATTTTATTATTAATATTATTATTATTCATCGGCGAGAAGAGAACTGGCCCCAACTAAGCCTGGTTTCTCCCAAGGTTTTTTTCCCCCCAATTATCTCATGGATGGGGTTTTGGTTCTCTGCCGCTGTCGCCTCTGGCTTGCTTAGTTGGGGAAAATAATTTCTAGTGATTATCATGTTTTGATTACAGAGACGTCTCTGCATTTGATAAATAAACAGTTTAATCTTGTCATTATACATTACCATCACTCTATTCTCCTATTTGATAATGTTCAGTGCTTTGCTATAATCTGTATTGTTAAAAGCACTATATAAATAAAAGTGATTGATTGATTGATTATTATAAATATTTAAAACAGTTGAGTAATTTTTTGCTCTCAGGATTCTTTGATGAATACAAAGATCCAAAGATGAGCATTTATCTGAAATTAAAAGCTTTCACAAAGTTATACACTACTATCAAAACCTTGAAATCAGTATAATCTTTTTTTTTTCTTCTTCTCTGTTTCAGATAAATGCTGTTCTTTTAAATGTTCTATTTATATTGATTATACTGTTCTCTAAATGATAAACTCACTGTTATCCTATTTAACTCTTCCACTGTGATACAAATTTCTGGACAAAAATGATCAGACTTTGTTTAAAATATCTCCTTATTTTCCATTTAGCAGTTTGTATTTCTACAACAATATTGACCAACTCAAACAAACAGACACCAAATCAGTGCATGTTCCAGTTTATTTAATAATATTTACAGAATATTTTCTGACACAATATGCATTCCGTTTCAATGTCTTTTTTTCTTTCTTTAAAGTGTACCTAGTTGGTATGACAAAATATTTCTACCCCGTTAGCGTCCTCTTGGCTCTTCAACAGATTTGGTGAGTTTTCACATTGTCCCAGTGGAGGTTAGTTGTGTATGTTCAAGGAGCCATATTCACAAAGCTTTATCCCCTGAGTTATTTAAGAATATCACAAAGAAATCACACACCAAACTACAGAGACCACATACTTTGAGCATTCAGAAAAGCATTCAGTTTGCTAATTTGCCTTTGCATGAGAGAAAAAAACTGTCTTGAGGAGCAAGTTAACAGCAATAGCTCTTTAAATAACTCCTGAGCGAATCTTTGTGAATAGTGGCTGAAGTTTTACCTTGCTTCTACTCTGCATGTTCATGAACAAGGGTGCAAGACAAGATTTAATATATATATTTGTAGATGGAAACTTGTTGGTGTTTATGCAAAAATGAATTGTCTTTACACTTCAGCTGCATCTTTCCACGTCTGCATACTATTCAATAAAATGTTCTTCCACCATATTTCAGGTTAATATTCTTAAGTGGTACTTGGTCATCATGTGAAAAGAAATGAAAAACAAGCAGGCTGTGTCTTTGGTTGTATTGATGGCATTTCGGTTTATCCACACTTGTATTTCATGGTATATTGGATGGTGACATCAAAGACGATTCGTATATTTACAACATCTGGGATGGTGTATATATTAGCAATTAGACGACCAATTGAATGAAACCTCCATCCGGTTATTTGACAGACAGCGCACAGCTTCGCTATATTTGGCTTTATAATTTCGCACATGTGCACCAGCAATAACTTCTTTGTGCCACTTTCCCATTTTAGTTCCTCTGTATTTGGGTTAGTAGCAGATCCAGTGCCCTCGTTTTTACAGAAGTCTGCAGACTCAGGGAAAGCAGTGAGAAAGAAGACTTTATAACATAGTATAAGGTACATCTGGAAGAATAGGGAACAGTAAGATAATTAAAAACACTTAAATGGGTGCAGTGTCCTTTGGATCACAGCAATACAAAACTTGATTTAGCAGTTCCAGTAGTTTTCTTCAGCAATCCATCTGCTCTTATCCAAGCTTGAAAAAATGCATATCTATATTATATAGGTTAATACATATAATTGGTTTTAAATACAAGTATACATTTACAGTACATTAAAAAAGTTTGAACTGATAAAACAGATTGCGCTCTGTGATGTGATCAGACGAACAAATATAGTTTGTTAAAGCAATTGTTCTTTAGTAATTACATCAAAAACAATCCACAGTCTAAAGTGTACTATGGAAATCACAGCATTACTGTTTTGAGAAATAACAGTAACTGATGTTTTGTCAGTGGTTGGCTAAACTGTGTCATGTATTTTATTAGAGGAAATACTTTATGAGTACTTTTAAGAAAAAAATCTTCCCTTTTTGTACAACCAAACACCCCGGAAGACAAACAAAATAGATGCGATTGAGAATTTACATATAATTACAAAGAATTCAGTTTTGTTAAAGGGAAGTCCTGCCAAACTAATATATTTTTTAGGGTATTCAAGACCCTGGAGTATTAAAAAATAAATTATATCTATAAGGTTTTACTTTTTTGCCTTAGTGTTAGTAATATTGATAAAGGTAAACTGGATATTAAGTGCTTATATAAAGTGCTGAAATTCGAATGCTGCAACCATTGGCCATTACGTCAAATATTCCCTCACACTCTTCCTGTATGGCACCCTCAAACTACTCAGTTCTCTAAAAATGGCCACAGAGCACATTCTGTGGCCACATAAAAGTGTCAATAATGCAAATAATCATGGGAACAGTAGTTAAACTGTAGCTGAAATGAGAGCCTCAATATTGCAATAAGCTCAGTCAGTTTGACTTAGTCTGTGTTACTGCTAAAATAGTGTTTAAAATAGACGGTTAACGTTTTTCAAGAAACGTGTGTTGAAAAGAAGCGATATATAGAGATTTAAGGTGTTCATGACGCATGTGAGTTTTGCAGGTAATTGAAGATCTCCGTTTGTCTTATCAAATTGGGAGACTGGCCACAGGTGCATCGCCTACATTCTGTCTGAAGGCACCCGGCTAAAAATACCAGGAGCAAAGAATGAATGTAACTGTGGAACAACAGAAGGTCATGGTGTGGCTGTGGGTGTCAGATCTTGCTGTTCTCCAGATGCGAGTCAATGTGCTTGATCAAGGCATCATCAGGGTAACCAACAGGGAAGATTAGCTGGCACAGCGGGCAGCTCCTGACGTCACCCTCCTCCTCGGTCTCCATCCACAGCTGTAAAGAGCACAGTGATATGTATAACAGCCATAATTGTAAAAATCCACGTTTTAACAGATAGGCCTGCTATAAATGCAAAATGTGTATTTAAACTATCTTATCCTTTTCCAGCTTGTTTGGCACAGACAGCTACAAGTAAGCAATTTTAAATGGGGTCTCCATGGTGCTTTCAAAAGATCTCTGTTTGTTAGAGCAGCCAGACACAGCAATCGTGGCACAACCATTGGAGTGAGTTTAAGAGTTGAGTGATTTGTTTGGACAGCCAATAAAAGACCACAGGTGTGCAAAAGGAATCTCTCTATTAAGTCAGACGTTCTCTTCTTTTAAATTGGCGAATTACAGGAAGTGTATTCTCATGAATTACAGGAACATGATTAGAAAACGGACTGTGGGAAATTAGCGGTTATTCCACCCCGGTCTTCAAACGTATTATTAGTATAATAATGTAAATTAGTAAGCATTTAGCAATTTAGGTGAAATTTCATTAAGACATGCCTTTTTCAAACAACCATTTAACAGTATGATTTAGGAAACCTTTCTTTTTAGTTAAAAACATTTCATTTCAACACGAATCCAGTCTAAATCCAGTCATTTTTAATTCTGTTTGCTGACACAAATAATGCAGAAATTACACACAAAAAGAGCCAGAAACAACATAACATTATCATAGGAACGTTTGTTCCCAATGAGCCTAGGTGGGCTACTCTGGCCACTGATTATGATTTTCTACTTACATTGATGGATGGCCAAGACTGGGCATGCTCTGCATGCAGGTATCCTGGTGGGCGACAGCTTAGGGTGTTGGGACGAGAAGGAATAGGGAAAATGGAACAAGAGGCGGGGCCTCTGGAGCTGGATGAGGGGCTCGACACCCCCAGTGTTCGCGGAGGACTGATGGGATGAGGGCAGGACCACTCCTCCTCATCCTCTGAGGACTGCGGAGGCTGTGGGGATGAATGCAGAGGTGCTGGGCTGGGCTGAGGCTCGAAATGCAAGTGGGACACATCTGAGTGGTGGAAAGACAGCTCCCTGGACAGCCGTGGAGATTCAGCCAAACCCCCATCGCCTCCAACCCCGGACTGAGAGCTCTGTCTTTGAACTAACATGTGCTGGCTTCCTCCATGTTGCTGCTGTTGTTGCTGCTGCTGCTGTTGCTGCTGCTGCTTGTGGTAGCTGTCAACATATGGCCGAGGTTTCGGCAAAGTGGACACGGGGTCCAGAGTGAACCGTGGGGGCCGCTGATAAGCTGATGGATCGGCTACTTCAGAGTAACTGCGTCTTCCCTGGAAACTGGCCCTCAAGTGGTGGGAAGTGGGCCTGCAGGAATAGGATGCGGGGCCATCGCTGAGCTCAGGAAGAGGCGAGCGGCGGTGCATGTCTGGAGAGAGGCGCTGCAGCACTGGAGAGCGCCGCTGAGGAACAGGCGAATGACGCTGTTGTATGGGAGAATGGCGCTGTTGGATTGGGGAATGGCGCTGGGGAACAGGAGAATGCCTCTGGTGAGGGACAGGAGAGTGGCGCTGAACTAGAAAATAAACACACACAAAAATTTAGCAGAATGAATATTAGACAAGATTCATGTTTAAATAAACACACTGAATAATCAGAAAGGTAATCAAAGTCAACAATAAAATATCACTCTTAAAAGTCAGCCTAATATATTAAAAATGTAGCAGTACTGACAGACTTCTCTGTAGTGATGCATGTTTTGGCTTTTTCCTCATTTAGTCCACTTAAACTCTGCCCCTACAAGCTCACATTCATCTGGCTGTCATTTCAGCCTCCCCCACATTATAAAATCCAATCAGCAACCAATAAAAACACATTTTCTTTATAACCAATCTGTTAGACTTGAATGCGTTTCATCATTATGAGGCCTTCCTCTTACAAAGCCAAAATTTTCCATTTTATTTACATGGTTTAATTTAAAGGCAACTAAGAACTAGAATGAACATTTGGATATTTAAAATATGTGGATTGCACAGCCCCTGGACATTACCATTTTTAATTATTTATCTACTTTGTACTTTTTACTTTGTAAATTTGTATTGCTTTGCATTTCTCCATATATTTCTTATATTGTGTATTTTGTACTGTACAGTTATTTATTTAATTTTATATTCAACTTTCTTAGTTAAATTTACCCTCTATTCTAATTTTCATATTTATTTCCTATTCATAGTTTATTATTTTAAGGTCTGAGCAGTTGTCTAAGCATTTCACTGCATATCGTACTGTGTATGACTGTGTATGTGACAAATAAAATTTTAATTTAAACAAATTCAAAGTTAACAATTGATTTTTTTTTCAACAGTAACAAAGACGAAAAATGCATCATGACGACAATTAAACTATAGAATTTTAATTACTGTTTACTTAAAATATGCCACCATTAGATATTATTAATATATACGTACACACAACATATTGCAATGTACATCTGCACAAAATTAGTAAGTAGGTGTATATGTAAGTGAATACGCTCAAAGTAAGTGAATATGCTCAAACATATGCATAAAACATAGGCATTGGGTATTAACATGTAGTGATAAATTTATATAGATAAATGCACATATAATATGTTTAGTTTTTTTCAAATTAAATGAAGCATGGTTCATTTTATTAACGGAAGGATATCTTAAAAGGCAGTGTAAAGAGCACAGTCCCCAATGGACAGATAGACGTCTGTAATGACTTCCTCTTTCCCCTCAAATTTCCTCTTTGAGATATTTTTGTATTGTTTTCCTGTGAATTACCCCCCAGCACCTGTAGTAGGCTACTTCTAAACCACTTTCAGACTAGCAAACGGCATACAAGATGCTATACTGAAGATGCATCTATCTCTCAATAATAAGTCTAACGTGCGTACACTGAGCTTCCTGCAATCGCGAGATTGCAATCAGCTATTTAGAGAAATCAGTCCTTCTATCTATGAATCAGTAGGTTTTTTTTCCCCCCACCATCTCTGCTTCTGCTTTTTGGTCTGGTTTCCTATATAAATGTGTTTTGTGGTTGAGAGCAGAGGTGCTAAAAAGATAAGGGGGGAGTTGTTTATGTTCTCAAACTCTTAAGAGGCACTTGACATGAGAGGCGGTCAGAACATGTCAGCAAAAACATTCCTTGTGGAATTTAACCAAACAGCAACAAGCATGCAGTGCTAAAAAAAGCTCATGTTTACCCACCTACTGGGCAGAATTTTGATGAGTTTGACAAATTGGCTTTATTGCGCAAATAAGATTATAACCTAAACCACATCTTCATTAGACTACACGGCAAAAATAATGAGCGTCAATATGGCCAGGCGTTGGCAGTAGACTTTCCCAACTCGTCCCAAGGACTTTATTGAGTGTCGTGGGTAAGACAATTAAGGCATTAGAATATAAAGTAATGCTATTTAGTGAAATTAATATAAGTTACATTTTCCAGTTATTTGAAACGGGCTTTATCAAGCTTTTGGAGCTTGTACCTAATTAAGTTAATTCATTCTATAGCAGACTCTGTAAATCTGGGTGGAATCTAATTAATTAAAAGTCACTGAGCTCTTTCGACTATACAAACGAGTAATTAGAAGATGTCTACATACTTTGCATGTTCATAATATGTCTCTACCTGGATTTATAATATTGAGGCCCTTGTCCTCCTACCTGGGCTTGCCGGCTCCTGCGATGCTTTTTGCAGTATCTCTGTCTGTTTCGAGGTCAGAGCCTGTAGTTTGCCCAACTCCTCTGTTAGTTCAGTATAGGCCAAAGCCAGATTTACTCTGTAGGGAGAGCAAGAGAAAGACGAGAGTGAGAACGAGAGAGAGACAAAAACTAACCCGTTCTAGTCTCATAACCACCTGTAATCAAGTTTAACCAGTAGCAATAAATTAGGAATCTAACATGACCGTTTCATTCCTTCTATTGTTGGCACACAGATTAAAAAAATTAAAAACTAGGTGCCAGGTGTAATTAACATCCTGCTATAATCAGCTAAGATGGAACGGCACTTCGCATAAAGCATGTAGAAATACTTAGCATGTTAACACATTACTGTATAACTGACAATAAAATATCAGCACTATTTCCTTACCGCTTAACTGTATGACATTTAAAAGCAATAATAAGATGTATGTACTGTAACAATGGTTGACAATTATGTTTATGACACAGTTGGTAGCTGCGATATGTGTCCAGTGAGAACATAACGCATGACTGGCACAGAGTAGAAAACAGTGTAGTTTCAAATCATCTGACTCAGCAGTCACTCACCATGGAAACCAAAAATTTCTAAAAAGCCTCAGTCATCACAAAAAATTGGCAAGTGATTTCCTACATAGCTCTGAGAGTCTTTTGCAGCTCGCTGTTGTCTCTTTCTTCATGCATAATACAGTAACTTTAAAAATTTTAACATCCATGTATTTATTTATGTATATAGAAGCTAGTCATGTATTGAGCAAACAGTCTTTCATTATCAATAATAAAACGGTGTGATTTATATTGCAAAATTGACTAAATGACTGCATTATCTCTCACTTTAATCACAACGTTCCTTCCATTCATTGTCATTAATTCTTAACAAAACAAATTTGATTTTATCTAGCTTACTCAAAAGGTACATTCAAATGCACAACAATCAAATGAGTCTGACATATTTTTGATAACTATCAAAAAGTAAGTTTTATGGTAAATCATGTCAGCTAACTAAGATGCAAAAAAACTGAAACTATGTCATCATATGGCATTTATCTGATTATACATAGACCAAATTCACAAAAACCTTTGGTACTTTATTATAAGAAGACTCATAGTTTTTGAGATGGTGTTAGATAAATAAAAAAGAGACATTTCAGTTTTACACTTCAGCGGGCATGTGTGACAGATGACTTTTTTAACTTGCATGCATTCGCATGAATTTGACAACCACAGATAAGTATACATAGTGTAAGCAAACATCATGCAGTTCAATTAATTTTAGGTCAGCACCATTATGGGTGTAATTTTTAAAAAGTAAATGTAAAACAGATCCCTGCAAAAAAAAAAGCTTTAAGGTCAACTATTCATTTTGACTATGTAATGTCACTAATATGTATACTGTGCATTTTGATTAATTGCAAACGGCAATGATGACTAAATATTTTTTAAAAAGCATGAAGAAGGTCAGGAACACAAGAAGGGGCCAAAACTAATGAAAAAGTTCACTGTGTTTTAATAAAATGAGTCATCCACCACCAAAGCGGTCTGGTGCAAGGTCATATCTCATCAAGTTTCTCTCTCAGTTAGTGGAGGACTTAGCTCTTTGCCTCTTTCTCAGTCCCACACACACACACGCAACCATATGGCCCAAAGAAATCTCCATTAGCTGAGTAAGAGACATGCAGCAGCACAGTTGTATAATGTTGCCTTCTATCTGTTTATATTGAGACTATACTTAATACCAAAGAACAAACTAACATCAATATAGACAAAGTACTGGATCTTTAGCTTTAAGTTATATTCATAGACCACAGATCAAAAGAAACCACAGGCCAAGCGGTGTTAACCAGAAGTTGTCTTCTGTTGCTGCCAATGAGCCATAGCATTGGTTATACTTACTAAAGTGCTCATTGTGTCCTTCAGTTGGCCCTCTAGGCTCCTAAGAATCCACAGTCAGGCTCAAGCACATTTTCGACGCACGAGTACAACTCATCTCCGTCCTCCTCATTTGTCATCCTCATTTGATAGACACTTTCTATCAAAGAGGTATTTACAGCCGATTTATATGATGTGTGACACTTTTTTTCTCACCTCATCACATGCTTGCTCTCTCTCACACACACACATACACTTGCCTGCACAGTATGAATCTTAGGAAATGGCCTATGAATGCATCACCTTTAAGACTGTTCACTGAAACATTCTCTGAACGTGTGAACATCTTCAAAATTTAGTTAAACAAACAAAATTGTGTCCACCATGTGTGTGTGTGTGTGTGTGGGATGAAAGGTAGAATCACAGCCCTTGAATTATGAAAAAATGCTTTTGTTGAGCATCTGCAAAACTATTGAGCACAAAAAGCAAAAAAAATGGAGGGTGGGAGGATGTGTGTGTCTGTGTATGTGTTTGTGTGATTTTTATCTGAATATTGATGATGATCTAGTGTGGGAGAGTGTGTGGGCTGCTTGAGCGATGTCTGACCTTTGTGCTGAAACCAGTATCTATAATATTCATCTTTTTTATGCAAACAAATGTTGGCTATATGAACTTATCTTCTATTTTTCAGCAAAACTTCAATATAAAGCAGCCAAATAACTTAATCAGCACAGCCCACGCTTCAGACAATAAATACTATGTATTCAGAAACAAATAAGTACCTTTTGCCAGAGAGCATTATGAAAAGAACAATCGCAAACCATCCTTTTCAACTCTTCAAATCTGTATCTTTGTGTTTTAGAATACTGTACTGCATAGGGACAAATGAGTAATGCACTATTAACATTCTAGTAACTATAATTAACTAACAAGAAACTATTAATAATAATAATTAGTAAGCAATCACACTCATTTGAAAGTGGTAGTTTACTGAATATCTGTTTTATTACTGTAGCTAATCAGTAACTACCATTTTTAAATATATCCCGGATAACTACCACAGTATATACAGGTTCATAACTAAAGTGAGTTATGTATAATTTATAATATAATTCTAAAGTAAAGATCATGACAATCCAATAGTAATGATTCACCAAATCCTTCTCAAGTAACAACTAATGACTTGGATCAGCACTCTTACTAAAAATGTGTTACTACATCTTTCTAAAGTGATTACTAATTATCTGGATCAGACATCTAAAATAAAGATCATGGTAACCCCCTAGTAATGAAAAAAAGGAATTTTTTTTATAATAATTTTATAATATATTATATATATAATAATAATATGAAAACTTTGGTTACCATGACCTTCACTTTAAAAAAACATTATGCATTATTCATAATAATTATGAAAAAACAGTAATTACTAATAGCGAACTATCATGTTCGACTAAACACTATTTCTTACTAATTCATTACTTAGTTTCCGGTTAGTTGCTATTAGTCAAAAAAGTGTTAATATTGCATTACTCATCTGTTCCTGTGTAGTTATTCATTAATGATGGAACGGTATTCTAAAGTGTTAGCGTTTAGGTTAATCTGATGTCAAAAAACGATTGAATGAAAGTCAGATACAGGCTGATATTTACACTTAGGTGACACTATGAGGTTTATGGTTGACAAGCTGTGACTACACCTTTTTTAAACACAGAGACTGCTAAATCAATTTAACCAATCTAAAAATATAAGGATTTTGTATCTAAATATTTAGCTGATGGAAATGCCATGTAACGATACTTTTCAAGCGTTGATGACTCAACAATGACTTAAAATCAAGACTTTACACACTGATGCTAACCAGGTCATCATACTTGGTTAATAATCGGACCTGTTAAATTGCCATTAAAATTAATAGCCTATAATTGGTGCACTACTTGTTATGAAAAAGAATATAACATCCTCATATGTGAAACAATTAGGAAAAACCGTGGAGATTATTTAAACCCCAGATTGTGTTTTGCCTTTCTGTAGAATCGTGTCTATGAAAATGATTTTTTTTTCCCCCATTAAACCCCTTCTTTAGAACAAAACGAAATCATCGAAAACTACCAACATAAGAATGTCTGAGTAACTGCATATAAGGTTTTGGCCGTTTTCTGTTAAATCACGACTTTTACAAGAACCAGAAGTTCAAACAAAGAGGGGGAGTAGAGTGTGAAACTCTGAGGTGCAAAAGAGACGTAGGCATTACTTGCGACCTTCTTTTCCAAGAATCCCCATTTCACTTCAACACAGGTTACTTTCAGTTCACCTGTATATTTTTTTGCGTCAGTTTAAGACAACACTTCAGACCACTTCTTTGAGACGGTGATCTGGAGGTTTGCCAATAGCTATACTGCCCTCTACTGGCAAATTTCCATGGCCCACTGATCCAAAGGAAACTAGCCATACAACTGCAGCAATAACATAGCAAACATTTACAAAAAGCAATAATGTAAAAGTTAATATGCACAGCTGTAAGCTTTAAATCAACGAAACCGACACTTACTGCTCATCCCCAACTTTCTTTATCCACTCCACATCACACTGTCCACATGTGGAACTCACCTCCTGTGCAAAAGAGCAACACGTCAGGCTTCATACTTTCTGTATATTACTTATATGCAATAAAATTATTTGTCAACCTATGCACCTACATACATTTTGGAGAATTTTATAAAGAGGTTTATAAAAGGTCTCTAGGCTACTTTTTTTTTTTACCAAAAGTTCAGTCAAGACACTAATATTATAAAATGATTACAATTTAAAATAACCATATTAATATATTTTAAATTGTAATTTATTTAGCTGATGGCAAAGTTTAATTAAAACACACAATCCTTCAGAAATCATTCTTTAATGCTGAGTTGGTGCTCAACATTTCTAAAAACATACATTTCAAGATAGTTAACTATCTATCTAACTAACTAACTCTTATAGACCCTTAACTTTGAAATCATAGTATATATCAGTCCTTAGGCCAAGACAAGAAAGGTCACGTCACTCCTGGATTTGAGACAAAATTCAAAGGCAATATTCAGTTGCTATACCATCAAAGTGAGAATATAGCATTTTAATACTTATCACATTTATTTTCCTCAGAAACAGTTGAGACAAAACTATTTGTTACAGAATATATCTGAGTCTAGAAGACCTGACTTTAGGCAAACATTTTGACAATGTGTAGTTCCTATTTGAGTCATTAAGGATGTGTTTGTTTGTAACTGACCCTCTGTCTCTGGTTGCTTTGCAATTCTCTCAGTTCTTCCCGTAACCTCTCACATTCTCCTTTTAGCTCCTCCTCCCTCTGACACGCCCCCTGAGCCTCGTGCCGTGCCCCTTCTAGCTCTGCCTCCAGGCGCTGCAGCTTGAGGTCAGAGAGAGTATCCAGACTTCGGGAGCTCTGCAGGGTCATGGGGCAGTCTAGCACTAGAAACATAGGACAGTTATAATGACCAGACGGGTCAAACACATTGCACCAATGAATAAAAATCAATGTTCATCCAGCTAGTAGAATTGCACATCAAAACTCCTGACCTCCTGTGGAGTTTTAAATGGAGACAAAAATAAACTGACTGTAATGTTAGAGGAATATCAACACATTTCTAGTGTTCCTTAAACATCCTGTCATATGAGGCTTCAGAGAAACGGTTCAACAGCATGTTTGGTCTGATCTCATTTGCCACTTTGAACAGACCAACAAATATTTCATTGTGCTTCTTTATGTTACGTAATGGGAAATTCTCTCCTTCATCAGCCAAAGTGAACAGACGCCAACTTACAAATGTCTGGACAGGAGGTTTTGTGGTCGCCTCAGGCCCAGCATTGTTAACAGGGCTGAAATCCAACCTAAAGTCCCCCTACACACGTTCTTTACTCCATGTAGCTTAGAAACCTTGAAGATGGAGAATGCAAGACTGAACTCTTTCCTGACAGAGCGTCCTGCTCCTCACCCCCGGCGTGGGCATGGTGATTCAGCAGCTCATAGAAAAGCCGTCCTTGAGCCAGCAGCTATTGTGACAGTTCAGCAATAAGCAAGCTGAAAACACACACCCCTGCACGCCTACATCTCGCACCAAAACCCGCAGTGAAATGATTTTTATTCTTTTTTTTTTCATATTTGCATGTAATATTTGTATTCATGAGCGCACACAAAATTGACATAATTCTTGTATTATTTTCTGACAGGGTTACGGAACATCTCTGTTGCGCAATTTACATAAATACATAATTCGCTTGAGTTCTGGGATTATTTGACTCCTGTTGAGTTTGACTGAAACGTTTTAGATCCCGGAAAGGGGTCACAGGAGGAAAGGTGTTACCTTCTTCTTGCAAATGCTTTCAGTTTAGTTTCATAGTCTCTTTGTGGTGAGAGTCTTTTCTGAGCCTCAGAGACAGTGAAAGGAAAGAGAGAAAGGAAGTGGGAAATGGAGTAAAATGAGAGAGAGATGTAACATACCCTGTCACCAGGGGAAAAACAAAGAGGACCAAAAGGACAAGAGGACAGACGCTGACTTGTTTGAAGTCCTTCATAGGAGAGGTACTCTTTGAAAAAATTTAATTAGGCTAGAATGAAAATTGGATTGAAAATGTGATGCATATGTAATGAAAAAGGACACTTCAAAGACCCCGATACACAATCTGTTGTTGGAGTGGAATACAAATGAATGAGGCACATAAAATGACAAATAATGAATGTGATTGTACACTAATAAACAACCTGATGTATTTTTGTGTGTGGCTATATATCTCATTTGGTGTTGCTGAGGATTTTCTTTTGCCCAAATGTGTAAATGCCTAAAACATACTGACTTTTGTTATCATTGTGGTGTTTCCAGTTATATCTTACCAGCCTACAAAACAATTAATTTCAATTCATATGTGATTTCATCTTAATCTTAACAGACCTCACCTTTTTTTTTGGGGGGGGGGTTGTTATTCTGGATGTGAAACAACTGTAAAATCAATGTTCAGTATTGTCTGAATGCACTCACTTTTGTTTGATTCTGTCATTGTATAGTGACCTATGTGACAGCTAAGGGCAGTGAATGAGTCAGCAGTAGGCCACTGAGTGATTTATAGATGAACACCTCCATGCATACAGACAAAACAAGACTTACTATGTGAATCAGGGCTGTGTAGCTGCAGATACTGCATGTCTTTATTGTGTAGCTGTGTGTTGAGTTTGTGTAGCGAGCTCTCCCTCTGCCTCAGAGCCGCCTCTAAACTGTGGATCCGCTCAACATGTTTCTCCACCAGAGATGTCTGCGCCCGGAAAAGAGCAAGAGAAGAAAGAGACAAGAAGTGAGGGAAAGGGAAAGAGATGGGCACAAAAGTAAAAGATTACAAAAGATTAAAAATGAAACACCAAGAGAAAGTACAGAGGGTAAGGCGGGCGATGAGGGACTGATCAAAAGATATACAAGGGCAAAGAGGCCATTACTTCACCATGCTGATTCTTCCGGCATTCGCATCCATGAGGAATTTTTGTCAGCAATAAAAGATGAGAACATGTAGATGTAACAGCTGATAGCTGGCTGAGTGTTTCTGAGAGGCGAACGGCACAGATGCTCAAACGCTTGCATCATGCAATTTTCAAAAACTCAATCTTTTGGTCCCAGCCAAATCCATCCGAAGCCATTTGAGACCCGTGTTTAAAACTGAGGAGGCAAATATGCATATATGATTATGGATATCCAGCATCATCCACTTATACGAGGGCTTGCTGGGTAATATAAGAGCCCAATTACATTCACACAGCCCCCGTTAGGACGTACGAGAGTACAAGATTAATCAAATGGACACCTGGTTGGATTAAAGCCTGAAGCACATGGAGAGGCTAATTATCGCAACTGCCCATCCGCTCGGCAGCCAAACTTAGCATGGATATGGTGGAATTAATGTTTTAGGAGAGTTCTCACCATCTTGTCGAGGTCTCGCTGAAGGCTGGACTTCTCCATGTGGATTTTCTCATAGGCCTGAATGACATCTTCAAGCTGCTCCTCTCGCTCTTTGCTCTTCTGAAGCTGAAGAATGCAAACACTCCTATCGTTACAATGACTTTCTTTTGGCTTAATGGCTTTTATGAACACCTGATGATATTTAAATGTCGTCAATCCTCCTGGACATTTTTTGTTTTTTTCATTTTTACATTAGTGTGCATACGTTCTTGAATTACAATGACAGTTGGGATGTCTTCGAGCTGTATAATGGCAAGCTGTCGTAACATTTGGTAGAGGCAGGTGAATGATAAAAATATGTTAAAATCATTCTCATTTCGTCAGTTATTTCTTTTCACTTGTTTTAACTGGTTTCTTTGCTGGATTTAATAAGTCCCTAGTAGGCCAATAATATCAGCTCTGTGGACATTTGTTTGGTTCTAGACATGACCCAAATCAACTTTCTGAACAATCTATTTTTACAATAGATTTTACATTTATAAATAGTTTTCAGATGAAAAATAATATGAAAAAATTAAAGAAACGAGAAATTAATATAAAATTATTAAAATGCAATTAAAGTTCATTTATTTTATGAAATGTATTAATACAAATATTTATTAAATGCTAAGTTTTCTATACAAAAGGTTTTGTTCACAACTGAACATAAACTTGCACACAAAGTGTGCAATCTGAAAAAGTATAGCTATAATCATAGCTATATAATAAAGTGGTAAAAGGCAAGTGAATACAAATTTAATTCTTTGACAAATGTGAACCTGGACCACAAAATCAGTCTTAAGTTGCTGGGGTTTATTTGTAGCAAAATCCAAAAATACATTGCATGGGTCAAAATTATTGCCAAAAATCATTAGAAAATGAAGTAAAGATCATGTTCCAAGCAGATTTTTGTAAAATTCCTACTGTAAACATATCAAAATGTCATTTTTGATTAGTAAAATGCATTGATAAGATATTCATTT
>JAUMHI010000053.1:10558240-10636700 GCA_032359435.1 Enteromius unitaeniatus | reverse complement strand
CTGTTGATCTCTGGCATGTACGATTACGAGTCTGACAATAAAGAGTCGCAAATGGATCTGCCGTCTTCTGAGTCATTACAACAACATGTTTGTTTTATTGAAATTGTAATGTCTAAAAAGTGACACAGTGCATCGTGGTGACTGTCTGCATTGGTCTGTGTTTGTCAGTGCAGTGTGAATTGGCCTTTAAGTGCTATAAAGCAATAACCTTTCAGCGCCACTCACCAGACATTTCATTTCCGAACTGTGATACGAACAACAATCAAGGTAATAGAACATTGCCAGTTTCACATGCTGTTTTGGATAAAAATGAGCACGCTTTTAGTGTCACTCAATCGACATTTCATGTGCAAAAAGCACTGTATTAGCATTTTGCTGAAATGTCACCACATCCAACGAGCCTGGGTTGCTAATAACTCTGCTAGTTTATTTGTGACAATTCTGTGTGCTGCTGGTGCTTGCAATATCCTTCCTTCCCCTGATAACATCTCTGTCAACAATGTGCACTGCCAGAGGGATAGTGAGAAAGACAGAGGAAACGCTGTGGAAAATGGACTCTGTTATTTTTAGGGCTACCTGGGGGAATTATAGCAGTCCGGCAGCAAGAGCAATGCAAGTGGGTAACCTGGTTTTCCTTGAAAGAGATACACGATGATAATATTTCCAAAGCAGTGTCTAACAAACACGTGCTGTCACTGTCATCCTGCGTCTGTCTTCTACATTCTTTCACCTCATTCTACTTCTGCCGATTTTCTCTCCTCTTATCTCATTACTTCCTTCCTAGATTCATTTTTCACACTTATATACGTCTCATAAACCTGAACCCACCCACCCCAGCCCTACCTGCTTTTCTCGCACTTTTTCATTTATAGATACACGGATATATTACGTTACGCCTCCATAGTAAGGCCTTGCGCTTTGTGTGGGCTACTGAAACCATCACTTCACAAAGCAATATCACTTACACACAGGCAACCCATTAGCCAGGCGTACTTACTGATAATTGGAAAAACAGAAGCTTGGGTTTGCATGTACGAGATCACAACCACAACATGGCATTATTGAGGGCAACAATGCTAAGCAAGTCAGTGACACTTAGCAACTGCTTCTAAAGAAACTGTTGAACCTTAAAAGCATTGGGTAGAAATGTGTCTGAATGCATTTTAAAGGTCATGCAGGCAACAACACATTCCATACCTCCCGCGATGCCACACAAAAGCAGACATAAAGGCCCGGAATGGGTCTAGATGGCCGACTAGTCAGAGTTAATCCATTTCAAGACACAAACACAAAAAATATTAAAGCTAAATGGAAGAAATTAAATAACCAATAAATAATATTAAATATGATATCAAAAAATTTAAAATATAAAGTGTAACAAAAACCTTATACATTTTAAAACACAATTTATCACTACCATTCATATCCACCATTAATATGTCACATTTTGGAAGTAGAAGTAGTAGATATTTTATTGCTTTTGGTTTTTTACACATACATTAGTGTTCAAAGTTACAGATCAGTAGTAATACAGAAATTAACTTTTACTCAGCAAGGACATATTAAATTGATTAAAAGACTTGATTAAAAAAACTTCTGAACTTCATCAAAGAATCCTATCCAAAAATTATAATTTTTTTCAAAAATATTAAAGAGAACAACTGCAGTTATAATACAAAATGTTATTTGAGCACCAAATCAAATTATTATGATTTCTGAAGGACCATGTGACACTGAAGAAAGGGGTGCTAAAAATGCATCATATTTCACAAAAAACAAATATTACAAATTTACAATTACAAATATAAAATGATTATTTAAAATCTGTTTAAACCAGCTAGTTATTTAAACATAAACCAGACTAATTATAAAAAGTTTAAGACCTAACAGACTATATAACCCTGATAATGAAAATATGCTTTTTATCTGCATATAAAAATTTAATTTTTATCGGTGATATGTCATTCAACATCCTAAGCCAGACTGAGATAAGGAAGCAAACAAGAGACAGCAGCTCCTTTGACTTGATTATGGACAGCAATTCCCAGAGAGAGACTGTACTGCATAGAGGAGAAAAAAGGTCATCACCTCTGATTCCAGTTATGTAAGATAAACGGTAATGCACAGTGGGGATGTGAAGGGAAAATGACAGAGCACAACAAGCGAGGACTATCAGAGAAAAACAAAATAGGCAGGTTGATAACAAAACGCGGAGAATGAAATGGAAAGAGAGGAGGAGTTAATATATCAGCAAGAGCGTCAGAATTTTGAAAGGGAGAATACAAAGGGCATCTGTCTGTCCGCCAAAATGCATCCAGAGGTCATTCTAAAGTAGTCTGAATGTCCTTTGACTGGTCCTACGTGATAAATTACTGCTTATAAAGCAACAGCATGGTGAAGGAACATTTGGTCGAGCTTCAATCAGATGACTGTAACCTTGCTATTGACCTGCATTCAGAGTGTGTGGACACAGCATTATCGTGACACGGTGATGAATGCAAACTGCAGGAACGGCATAAGGATGGGGGCAGGATGGAGATGTCATCTTTGAAAAATCGCTTCATGTGCTTGACTCTGATATGTTGAAGTACTCACAAATGAGAAAAAACTGCTTCCTGCCAAGTCAAGGACTTTGACAATCCGGAAATCAATCAGTTTTGTCAAAAAGGCTTAAAAAATATCTGCCTAACTCTTGACTGAAAGACTTTTTCGGCAGGTCTGATCGGGTCAGCTCACATTTCTTACTGCCTTGCTAATATTTTCTCTGGCCTGGTCACACATATGGTAAGTAGTAACATATATGTGCCAGAAATGTAAAAATAATTCTTTGAATTAAACTTTTAATACTGTTCTTTACAAACGAAAAGCATTCATTCATTCTTTCCAATGCTGGAAAATTATAGCATGTAGTAGGGTTTTCAAGGGTTTAGTTTAAGTCACAGACACAGACACCCCCCAAGCAGACTCTCAGCAAACAGAAATAATTATCCACTATAAAAAAAAAGCTAATGATCCTATTTATAGCAATTTCATACAGAACATTAACTAAATTTGAGCATGCATGATATATTGGCACCATATTAGCCAATATTAGTGAATTGTTTTATCGGTATTGGCCGATATTGAATATTTAGCTGTGCATGCTTATTTTCCATTCCATCACCAAACGTTCACTTAAAACGTAAAACCACACAAATGCAATCTTTGTAAAAACATTTTGAAATGTGTTTTTATTCACTGTAAATTATAGTGTTAAATGCCCTGTCAGTTTATTTTTTACCTAAACAAAATGTAAATCCCCTATTATAGGTTTTTATTTAATTACCTTTCAAGCAGTGTGTAACACAGCTCTAAAATTTTAAAACGGCATTTTACGATGAAAACAATCCTTGTTTACACTGGCATTTCACAAACAATCACTGTTTACACTACGCAACCTAAAACGTATGTCACATGACCATTCAACATATTTTGTTGAGCCTAGAACAACATTTTAATGTAAAAATATAGTCTTGACCATATCTGTACACCTAAACCTACCCTTACCCATGACTCATGTCTAAAACACACTAGGGCTTAAGTGAATGAAAACATCAAGTTTTAAATCTGAAAGTGCAGTATGTATTAAGTGTGTCTCTCGAAAGCAAGAGTCGACTTTGAATGATTGAAACGAGTAATTTTTAGAATGAATCCCAAGCCGTTTCATGTTGAAATCAAAAGGAAACATATTTGTTGGCCTTTTCCTATTGGTCTGAATGAAAATGCTAATTCATTCTTTGCCCCTAGTTGGTGCTTTTGGAGCTGTAAAATAGCTGTCTCCTCTGTGATGGCTGTGTACAAACCAGCAAAAATGCTGCTTTATCAGGCATTACAGGCACGGTGAAAATTGTGAATTACTCTTAATGAAAATATTTTCACTCAAATTAGTAGTGTCACACCTCAAATTATTAAGAGTTTTCGACAACTTTTAGCTTTAAGCCTTTCTATGAACACAGATTGAGAAAATAAAAATCTTGCATTTAAATAGTAATTTTTGTTAATTTTTCCCCCTGCAGTACTTTTACAGATCACCAGGGGTCATAAGTCATTCTTGTGGTTTCAAAAAATTCTCATCTTTGTTTTATCCAAATAACCTTACCTTGCTGATGTATGCTAATAAGATTATTTTGCCAGTAATGTTTGATATATTGCAACAAATTTCATTTGTATGGTATCCATTAAGGTATACAAATTTGTAAGGATACATCAACTGGCTTGAAACACTCACATTTCGGTTGAGTTTGGACTTTCTTTTTAGTTTGCCACTTACAAGCAATTTCTGAATCTGGCCCGGGTAGATTTGCACAGTGCCAGTCCATCATAAACAAGACAGCAAGAGAAGCCCCGATAACTATAAAAAGCATCTGAATACTTATTGCCAATTCATGCTCTGCACTTATAAACAGACTGTGTCTTCAAACAACCGGAGCATGTTTGTGATTCATGCGACAGCCAGAAAACTCTTGAAACCTGAAAAGAAGATCAAAAGGAACATTTTACCATCTGTTCTGTACTGAGGGACCTCAGGCTATTTAAAAAAAAGGGAACATGAACAAAAAACAGGAAGAAGGTACTGAATTTTTTGACAGCTTTGTGAGATCTGTCAAAAGTTTAAAGGATGGGGAAAAAGAAGCACGTCACTTTGGACTCAACGACTATTGCAGTTTTAATCTCATTATACAGTATTTCTCACATTGGCCTGCACGACCTGGCCAGGCATTCATGAATATTCCATCCTGATGGAAAGCTTGTTGTGTGTTGCAATGGCCCACAAGCAAAAGTTTGCCAGGCTGCAAGTAACTTACATAAACGTCTTTCTAAATTATGCATGGGAAGTATAAAAAACACTGGAAAAAGTAATGAAATCATACTAGTTTGGCCATGAATCATGATTATCTGTCCACGGGGTGCTGAAGTGCTTTATAAGTGTATTACAAGTGCGCATGCTGAAGTGCTTAGCTCTGTATTGTTCATGGCTCAGTGAACCGAATCCTACTAGGAAAGATCTTAAATGAGAAACGTTCAGATTTTAATGAAATTACTTTTAATTCTGTCCAACTCAAAACTCAAAATTTCTCCAAGTGGGTGACAAAAAAAAACGTTTGAAGTACAAAACTTTTAATAAATACATTTAATTGTCATTTAACATTTAATAAGTCAAAACCATGACACGTTTCCACCGAGAAGCTATTTTGCTCATATCACTTAACTAAAAATGGCTATTAGATGTGACACATTTATAGTTGATAAGATATTTCATATTTAAAGACCCGCTGTGGTAAAAATTAACCTTTTAATGTTGTTTACCTGACTGTCTGGTGTTTTTAATATATTTAAAGACAAATCTTGTGCACATTCATAAGTCAAACCACTAAAAAAGAACAGTCTCAAACTGTGGTTTGAAACTGTTGATTTGCTTTGGTCACAAACATGTAACCAATATGAGTTTGTGTGATTGCATCATCCTAATCATGATTATGTGTATACTATATAAGGTATAGCTATAACTGTATAACATTCAAGCCATTTCAAGACAGAAATAAATTGTTAATGTTATTGGCAGAAAACATTTAAATTAAGTAGTTTTGATCATTAAAGATATGCATTAAGAGATAAAATTAGTGACGTTAGGGAGACTTTAATGTAGAATTATGAGAAGCAGCAAGATTATAGACTGAGGAAATTTCACAATGGGTGGGGCTAACACCTTGAAAAAGGCCACAAGCTGAAACATTAATAAATAAATAAATAAAGATGATAATAACTAGTCTTTGCTCAAGTTAGTGTGCGGTTGTCTCTCCAGCAGTGAGCGGGGATAACAAGTGTGATGCAGCACACAGAACAGTGGCGAAAAACTACATTACCCATGATGCTTCAAAGAAAGTTTCACCAATCAGAGAGCTCTGCTCGCTTCCATGAAACACCACTGCTCACATTCTATATATATATATATATATATATATATGTATATATATATATTTTAAAGTAAACTGAAAAGATATTGTTTCTACAGTCAACAACTTTAAATTGTTCATTTTAAATGTTTAATTTAATTTGATTCCACAGTTTTTAATTTATGCTATTTACAGTGGTTCATAGGCTTGGTTGGTTTGGCTTATGGCTTGTAACGCTTTAATAAAGACTTTTTAAAATCCCTAAATGGAAAAAAAATCTATAGAAATATTACTACCAAAATATTGAGAAGACAAAATGCCCTGTCACTCATTGCTTGTCATGGTCAGACTGGACAAAAACGTATTAAAATGGCAGTGATTTTATCATGTCTGGTTAGCACTCAAGGTTAAGCTGTTTTATCAAAGGAGCACAAGAGAAGACAATCAAGATGCCTATGGGACTGTGACTGCACTTTTACACATTCGGATTAAAAAGATTAAATACGAAGTTTCCTAGCTTATCTAAAACATGCAGCTCGGAAATCTTCTAGCTAGCCTTTTGTTGTTATTAGCTCAACACTAATTTACACCACTTGCTTGTGTGAACAAAAAGAGGTAAAGGACTTCATAGTCAGGTCTGAGAGAATTTCTACAGGAGACACGGGTGGCAAGGCTCGTCTCTCACCACTTACAAATGACCTGATCCTTTCCTTGCACATTTCCTGACCTGCTCACAACTGGCTTTTTTTCATAGGTGAATAAAAAATAGAGGAAAAGCAGGATGTACTGGACAAAACAATGTGTATTTTTTACAGCTCTGACAAAAGCCAGTTCAAAGCAGCATAAATCATAATTACATGTTGCAACAATGAGCAACATGAGAAGTGCTTTGTGCCTGGGAATAGCTGAGAGGCTAACGTGATTCACCTCCCAACGTCAGACCCTTAAATTAGCTCCTGCAGACAGTCTCCCACCAAGAAAAAAAGGCAGTGCTGCTAATTAAGTGAACAATAATCAAGTCAAAAGTATATTTTAAAAGTATAATTTTTTTTTTTTTTTTTTTCCTTTTAAGGAATTCCTAAACATGATTTAGTCAGCCACCCAACATTGCACCCCAGTGCAGAGTTGAGACAACATAATACCTGTCAGAAGTGGAAATCAAGCTTTTCAATAACAAAGCTTGTTCAGAAGCTTTTTCGTGGCATATTCATTATTGTGTGCGTAGTTTTGTTTTGTTAAATTGCAAAGAAGTACTGCAAACCAATGCAGAGATCAGAGAGAAGAGAACAAAAACAATTCTATTATTACAGGAAAAGTCTATCTCCAAATATTTATATTTCACCATTAATAAATAGTTTTAACATGCAGTCTTTAACTGGAGCATTTTAGCATTCTTTGTCCATTGAAATTTAAGTAAAACAATAATTAAAAATGAATTATTTTGTGGACATTTTAATCCTAAAGCTCTACCAGTTGCGATCATGTCAATCCTGTTTATCAAAGTGAATTTTACATCTATTATCCACGCATGAGCGACTACATTCTTTAAAAGCGGTTCAGCACCTGGAGCTGTCCAGTGCATCATTACTAATGACCGTCTGCTAAACCTCAACACACACGACCTACACAAATCTAAAGAAAAATCGAATCTAACTGTATTTCATCACTATATACCAACAGTCGCTCACGAATCAAAGCCTGTTCAGGCAAATCGGTGCTTTGAAACAATTACATTGTTAAACGGGATTAGCCTACCTATCACTCGCCACATCAGCTCACTATAATGCGGCTGTGCAGGGACTGTTGTTGTCTTATTACACAACACAGCGAGCCTGCTGATGATGCAAATGATGTACAATACAACAGCTAAACTTTTCTATTTGCGATATATTTACCAATTGTAATTTATCACAAGATTAACCATTCCTTCGATAAATGTCAAAACCGAGTTTTGAAACGTAATCGTGAACATCATCCTTCATGCACGGGTGCTCTACAGTAAGGAAAAGTTATTTATAGTGTTGTACGGGACAAACCACATCATCCGCTGTTATTTCTCCCTATAGACTGGTTATTTACTCTATAATTTAATCAGGATATAAATCTCGCTGACCGTCTGAAACAAATCATTAGATATCATCGGTCGTTTAATCTCAATCATCTGTGCTTTCGTGAAGATCATATCCGTTACAGCGCAGTTTTTGTTGTATTTGACGATCTACTTGCAGCGGCTGAGCAATGGTGATGCCAAACCGCGAGCGTCTTCTTTTGTTTAGAGAAAAAACTGCCGGTACTGATTGCATTTGCGCAACGAAGAGCTCCTAAACACAGTTATGTTAAAATATGTAAATGCATATTGCACATGTAACGCTTCCCGTGTCGCCTTGCGTCGTATTTACACGGACATTTGTAAAGCACTCTGTAAAACATGGCTGTGCGCTGTTTGCCACTGTAGAGCTCGTAATGATGTAACCCGCACTGCAATACTCCGAGCATACACAACTAAACATGCATTCCATGAAAAATACGGGAAAGAGCACTTACGGCGTGTCACAGACCCGTCCTCTGCTGACATGTCTTCGGTGAAGGGCCAGGCACCCCAGAAGTGCTGGTTAATTGTATGAGGCTGATGCCCGCTGCTCTCTGCTGCTGTTGTTGGTTCAGATGCTCTCAGCGAGGAATCAGAGAGAGTTTGAGCGCCACTGCTGAAGATTCAATAGAAAACATCACCGACACAGCACTACATAACCCTCATGTCCTGTTCAGATGGGCTTTACTTCCTGGTTGTTTCGGGTCCTAGAGACTCTTGTGCTGTGTGGATACCCTTGCGCAAAGAAAATATATTCATTTATTTTATGTATGGGAAATACACAGTATAATATATTGTGTTAATATATTACAATATACTGAATAATAGTCCTACGTAATAAATTGCCGCTTTTCTTTTATTGAAAAATATGTTTACTTATGAATATTGTGTCATTTTTTTTATGCAATAATGCATTGAATATAAAATTGTTGAATATATAAATGTAGGCTATGCATTATAAAATATAGTACTGTGTGTATATAAAAATATTCAAACACATACATGCATTAAAACATTTTAAGCATATATTGTGATAAATCTATTATCCATCACTTTAACAAGACATCCAACTGTCCAAAAATCATATTATTGTGAATCTATGTGTATTCACATTAATATAAATGTATTGTGATATATGATTTAGTTAAATCATGTTGCCATCACTTTAACTGCCAAACAAACAAAAAAAAATCCACATTTATTTAATCTCCAAATCATTAAACAGCCATATATGGTCCCTTACATATTTAAAAATTTACTAGCTTATCATATGTGGAAATTTATTATATATTATTGCATAATTTCTAGTATATCCCTGTATATTTTTGCTTTAGTAAAAATAATAATAGTCATGAAAATAGTTTCTTTTTTCCCTAAAAATCTAATTAAGCAACATGGTGCATCGTAAACCTTTTAACCAAAGAAATACATTATTAAAGAAACTGTTTAGTTTAGGATCAGCTTGAGCCCTACAAAAAAGATTGCTGAAAAATGCAGTAATATCACCCAGGCATGAGTGCTGCATAACTGTGATTCATTGTGTCACATAATATTCAGTTGAACAACATGAATACGTGTGATGTAGCCTCTCTGCTGGTGTGTGATATAAATCCTACTTTAAAAAATTCCATTTTTTATAAACTCGAGCAAAATATATACTGCATTCTTAGGTAAAGGGTACAAAATGTTTTGCAGCCTTATTTACTTCATGCAATAGTACATTTCTACCTTAAGGTACATATTATTAAGTGTGCACATATTATTTGTACCACCCCAGTGGCAGTTTTGTAATCTAGAGTGCAGTTATACATTTGCCTTGAATACTGTGTATTGTGACATCCTACTTACTTGACACACTTATTTTTGAAAATTCATTTTGGGAATTTTGCATATTGCATAGGGCCTAAGAAAGCTGTTCCTCTCTCTGCCTTTTTTCCTCACTCTAGTGTGACTCTACTTGTTTCCTGCATAATTCAAGTGTGAGTCAATCCAAAATGAGAACAGGCCGCAAGGTGCAGAGAACCAATCAGAGAATTTGTTGCATTTATTAATGGTTTATTCATATTCTTGGGGAGAGTGAGAGTATATGCCAACGTTTTCTAACTTTTAAATGGAAAACTTATGAAAACTTAAATCTAGCTATTCAGATTTTTAATCATTTTAATGAATTTATTGTGAATTCTGTTGTCAAACATTGCTTAGGTGAAAAACAGCTACTGAAAAAGGAACTGGAAGGTCTGTGACATTTGGTTCCTAGCTGTTCCATTCAGTGAAGGTAGAAAACAGCACATCAATCGCCTGTGTCTGACCAAAGGAAGTTTCCACAAATTACTTTGGAGTTTAGATGACAAATACAGCAACTCAACTTATCTCTGATTCTTTTATTCGACACAGCACGGAATAACCCTACGTTTCAAAACTATACGGCAAAATAAACTGTTTAAGGCCACATTAGATGTTTAGCATAAAGTGTTTTACTATTATTAAACGACCACAAACACTAAACATTTTCTACTCTAAAATAAATGTAATCCTCTATTAACCATGGTGGAAAGTGGAAAAACAATCAAAGCTGATCACAAGGTGGCGCAGTTGTTCAATAGCGTGGAGCTGTACATGTTGAACATATTGGAAATGTTATGGTTTAATCATAGAAAGGGCCACTGCGTATTGATTGATCTGATTCTCCATAGATAGAAATCATTTGATGAAAGCCAATGCACTATTCATAATTATACTGAATGCACATGCGAATCTGCTGACTAATCGCAGTTAATTCATTTTAAAAGATGAACATTTAAGGATTGATATTTGTCATACATCTAAGCACATAACCCTTAAAAGTAAGCATGTCTCTGATTTACTCAGCTGACTACTGGATGGAAGGAGAGAGTGAATTATACATGACTGACTTTTCTCTTATTGAGGCTCTCCTTGTTAAGCAAGAATGAATTTGGCATGTTAGTCTTTCATAGAACATAATGCCCTCAACCACAAACTGACCATTAAAAAACAGAAACTTATGCACATAATGGATTTGTTCCCATATGTCCTGGAAAAAGATCAATGGGGTAAAATAAAGTTTAGAAGAGCTTATACTGTATTCCTAAAGTCACATTGTAAAATATTTGTATCAGTAACAAACTTTCCCCCATAGATTTATCTTAAGATTAACTTCATTCTAATTTATTTAAGGTAGTAGGCTAATTCAAGTTCATTTAATCAAATTATAATTACTTGGCAAAAGTGTTATTAATTTATTAAAGCTGGTTCTAACTTTTGCACATGTTTACCCTAAAGATGAAGAAAATATTTAAACTCCAGTTTTTTAATTTTACTACAGATTTTGTATAGCTGAGGAAAAATTGACACGAAGCCTTACGTTATTATTAATACAATACTTAAACTTCTGATATTCATTTAGCTTTCAAAGATTGATTTTTATACCGATCATCACAGTTAAGGATGGGAAGAACAGACGTTCTCCTTCTCGACGCAATCTACACAGTGGTCAGTGCACACGTGTTTATGTCCCTGACTGAACGCTTGTATTTATAGGCCCCCGCCTCCACATGCTATTGGACGGATCTGCATTAGTAATAGGAAACTCTGGCTCTGATAGGCTGTTCAGTGTTCTTGGGAGAACAGCTGCCTCTTACACCATCATATAGCCTACGTCTCACTGCATGCTTTATAAACACCGTGGCTATTGAAAAAACAAAAAAACAAGGAAAACCACGAATCTCTGCATTTGATATATCAGGTATATCTCGGTTTCGACCCAGTCATCAAAATGAAGTTCGTCAGGTTTATAATGAAGAATGCAGCTTTGGCCAGTGCGCCTCATCACATTGAACACTTCTCCAAATTTTCACCTTCTCCACTTTCTATGAAGCAGTTTCTGGATTTTGGTGAGTGCTCAATCTACTGTGTTATTTGTTTGCTCATGAAATCGCATGCAATCGTAAAATGATAAGGAATAGTCTCATCTAAACGCTGCTTATAACGAAAGGAGTCGTGTGGTCAGTTGCAGAGCATTGTTTTAATGCAACTATTTTACACCGTAGTTCGTTTCTGATTAGGTGCACGATTATGTCGTTGCATTGCACGTGTTATAAAAAAGCTTCTTGATGCAGAAATTATTTACTGCTTCGCCAGCTGCGTGTAGCTATGTCCGATTCGGGAACAAAGTGTTCTTTGAATCGGATCTTTTCAGGAAATTCGCAGAAACGACTCACAGAATCAGTCTGGATTTGTTTACGAATCTTATTGAACGATAAAGCGGTCTAAACTCTACAATTTAAACTTGAACTGAGCGGATAGTAAGATCATTTGGTATAGTATAGCAAGGACTGCCAAATTACTTGAAAAGCTTTTAGTAGAAAAGCTAAAAATGAGTTTTTGTGTCTTGTTTATTATTATATTTACTTATTTAATAATTTTTTATAAATAGATAAAAATAAATTAATGTAGGAGACGTAAATACATATCGTTTTCATTTCTATGTTTTTGGGAGCTGATGGCTGCAACTGAACTGGGACACAATAAATTACCTTAAACATCCTTATTAATACAATTTAATCGACAAAGCAATTTTTTTTCATAATGTTATACTTGAACTATTTCAGAGCACGTCGGAGATGATGTGAAAACGCATTGCTCCATTGCCTTTCTGAACCGGTTCTTTTAAGCGAACTGTTCAAAAGAGCCGGTTCGCAGGAAATGACTCGGAATTCCCACCCAACTGTTCATATACGCGAAGTGTTGCATCATTTAACCGCTGTTGGCTTTGTTTGTAATCATTGCGATGTTCATACATCTGTATTATTCTGTGTTTAAGTACAATGTTTATGAGCAACGTGCAAGCATTTCAGACCTAAACCTATACCATTATAATTAATATTCACGTGCTATATATTTAGGCTATTCGTTACATATTGCTTTCTTCATTTCAGGTTCCACCAACGCATGTGAGAAAACATCTTTTGTTTTCCTGAGACAAGAGCTGCCAGTGCGACTGTCAAACATCATGAAAGAGATCAACTTGCTCCCCAAAAGATTACTTACCACACCTTCTGTACAAATGGTTCAAAGCTGGTGCGTTATACAACATTTTACTGCTTTCCCAATCTGGTTTGCTTTGAACAGATTGTTGTAGCAACGACATATTATTTAAAAGAGGCCAGAGTCTTGGTGTTTATATTTAGTATGACACGCAAACACCTCGGTCTACTTGAGACTTGGCCAAACTTTGAACTTGCTTAGCTTGTGAACTTTGCCCTATATTCACGTCAGGGAAGGAGCTGCACTTCTTCAAGGAGGGGTATTCTGCTGTGAACTTTGTCCTACTTTCACCCTCATGGTTTAAGGCGTCATACTAACCCCTCGTTGCCTTTTAGGATGTGGAAACTTGGAAACTCAGGCATAGGCAAAACAAAACAGTCTTCCATTAATATTCATGGTATACAACTGTTAACTGTTGTTTTTCCACCGATATTGGGCCAGTGTTCTTTTAAATCCATCTGTTTACTAGTTTAAGCCATTTTTTGTTTAAGACACAGATATCGGATTTGCAGTTTGAGGGACAGTTGCACAAAATAATCTGACAGTCTGTTCTGAAACTAGACAAACACATTTCTCAATTAATTCAGTGCTGACATTATTTCAATCCTACTTATTTTGTTTGTCTTGCTAAGGTATATACAGAGTTTGATGGAGATCTTGGAATTCTTGGAGAAAAGTCCAGATGATCAAAGTGTATTGGAGGAGTAAGTAAACATTTTATGGGTAAATTTCATGAAAAAAAAAACTTTTTGAGGTCAAATGTAGACCCCCCCCCAAAAAAATTACTTTTTAGTCAGTAATTTTTTTTTATTATTATTATTGTGTGCCATTATTTGCATCGCAGTATTAATTTTCCTACAAAAATGATCATTAGTATCGCTATATTGAGAACTGAAAGAGTTGGCATATATTATTGTCATGAAGATAATGTTATATATAACAATAGGCTTTTTCTCTTGGTTTGGGTGTCAGATATTACCCAGACATGTTCTTCATTGTTCAGTGCACATTTTAACTCTCTTGAATATGCACACAGGTTTGTAAATGTTCTGGTCAACATCCGAAACCGGCACAATGATGTTGTACCCACTATGGCCCAGGGCGTGATTGAATATAAAGAAGTATTTGTTCAAGATCCAGTCACAAATCAGAATATTCAGTATTTTCTGGACCGTTTCTACCTGAGCCGAATATCAATCAGAATGCTGATCAACCAACACAGTAAGCACAATATTCAGACTAAATAATAATTCTTGCTTCCTAAATTACTTGTATTTACGTTGTTGTATCTGATTTTTCAGCTCTTGTTTTTGATGGTGCCACAAATCCAGTGCACCCCAATACCATTGGCAGTATAGAACCTTATTGCCAGGTGGCAGAAGTTGTTAAAGGTACAGTATGTTATGCAAAATCTATCTTCTATCAATCTAATGAAACCGCAGCTATGTAGAGTAGGTGTTTGTTGCAATTGTGCTACTCAAAATCAGTGACCCATTTGTTTAGTCAATTGAAAAACACTGCTTTATGTTTCTAAAAAGTATTTTGTAATCACGTTTTTTTAAAAGATGCATTTGAAAGTGCCAGGATGCTGTGTGATCAATACTACCTCAGCTCACCTGAGCTGGTGCTTCAGGAACTCAACAGTAAGAACACAGGAATTATCATTATGTTAAATAGCATGCAAAATCACAATATGAAAACCTAATACCAAACTTATTGCATATATTGTTTTTTTTTGTTTTTTGCATGATTGTTTAGAGCTTAGCAATGATCGTATTTTAGCAGCTATAAGCAATATTGAAACTGTAACTGTGTTCTTCCATTTACAGCTGATAACAGGAACCAGCCTATTAGCATAGTGTACGTGCCTTCACATCTGTACCATATGCTGTTTGAACTGTTCAAGGTGAGCTGTAGCCCCTCTCAAATTCCTAATGCAATGCTGTTTATTTAAGGCAAGCTTAAATTTGTCATGACGATGTGCTTCTTTCCTCAGAATGCAATGAGGGCGACCATCGAGAACCATAGAGAAGGTAGTAATCTTCCACCCATTCAAGTTATGGTGGCCATAGGAGGAGAGGACCTCACTATCAAGGTGATTTTAATTTGAAAGACTAGAATGATTTGTTCACAGAGGCATTATTGAAGTATGCTGTAAACAGAGTATTTAAAACACAAATTTAGAATTTTTAGTTATGCACCTTTTTTCAGTAAAATGTAATTTATGCTTTTTTAAAAAGGGTCATATGGTGTTGCGAAAATAGCATTATTTTGTGTATTTGGTGTAATCTAATGGGTTTAAGATTTGAGAAACACATTCTTTTTCACATGCCATGTTTCACATTATTCTGCTCCTCTCTGCACCTCCTTTCTGAAATGCATAGATTTTTACAAAGCTCTGAAAAGTGCTGATTGGCCAGTTATCCAGTCTGTTGTGATAGGTCGAATACCTCAAGCGTGTGAGGTATGGTCTCTACCATATTTGGAATATCAGCTTCCATTGTGGCAGCAACAATACTACAGCGAGAATGAAAGTTATACCTTCACTCTTTGTGGATATATTTGAGTGGGGTTATGCAAATTTTTCAAAACCGTGATGTAGATATTAGGAGTTTCAAGAGGGCGTAAACAAGTCTTAACTTTTATAAAGAATATCTAGATCATTTATATGCACAAACAGCTTGTGACACTCCAAAGAAAAAAGGAAAACTTGAAATTGCATCATTTGATTTTTTTTACTTAGATTTTCTTGGTTTTTTTTGTAACTTATTTGGTCACCTTATCTTAGACCTTAACTACTATGTACTTACATTTAAATTGAAACTTTACTATGTAATTACAGCCGTAATTAATTTTTGTAATTGCATTTTTAAATATAGCTGCAAGCAGCAATTACCGGGGTTCGAGCATTTGAGCACCCAAGGATTACAACGATGTAAAGTTTTTGAGTCTACGACAAGCGGTTTAGGAGTTATTATCACTAACACGTTTTGGATTGCTGTAGCACCCCCTTTGGTCCGATTGGGCCGGTTCCTTGCACCTGAGTAGCCAGGAGATCTACTACCATCTGACAAAGTTTCAGCTTTCTAGGCCTTACAGTTTGGGCTGCACATTCAGTTCTAGGAAAGAATAATAAAAATAAAAATACTTACAATTACAATAGGGTTTCAGCGCTACGCGCTCGAACCCCTAATTACACTGCTGACCCAGCCCTTACATCTTAATCCACCCCTAAACCTACCCATACCACCACACCTGTCCCTAACCTAACCCGTATTCCAATTCAGTAGCACCAAATGTTTTTTTATAATACAATATAAACCCAATAAGTGCATTGCACTTATTTTTTATTTAAATACATAGTAGTTAAGGTCACCTAATAGTGTGACCAATTATTTTAAGATAACACTATAAAATGGCAAACCTACTTTAAACCATTTTAAAAATACAAATTTGCTTAAATTATAGTATGCTTACAGGCTATTTTTACAATGTAAAAATATACTTTAGATTAAAATAACAAGGTTTTAATTTTTGTTGCTGTGATGGATAGAGTCTGTATGCTTAATTGTAACAAAAGATTTAGTTTTTGGCGCTTTTGCCTTTATTAGATAGGATAGATCACAACTGACAGGAAGTGAAATGGCAGAGAGGAATCGGGAAAGGTCTGCAAGCCAGGACTCATAACTCACAATGCCTGAAGCACAACAGCACTGAATGTCAGCGCACTGCACACAAGGCAGTCCCTGAAAATTATATATACATATGTATATTATATTATTTTATTTATTTAAATTTTTTATTGTTAATATTTAGTAATTTGTTTTACCTAATGGTTGTTAAACTCATGCAAAGTACATGTGATTGCAATCTGATGTAAATGCAGCCATCAGTCATTTTCCCATCAGTGAAACACCTGCTGTTGCATAACACAGTACAAGAGAGCAGACTGGCCTTGTTGTTTGGTCACCTTGACAATGCTGATTTAAGTCCTGTACATGATAACCAGTCGTGATCAGGGGTGGAAGTCATGGCCTGTTGATCTGTCATCTCATCTCTCACTGATAACCCAGTTTGTTTTTTTTGCCCCAATTCTCTCTTCCTCATAATTTCTCTCTTTCTTCCACTTTTTATTCTGATAATGTCATCTTTGTCTTTGTAGATGAGTGACCGAGGTGGTGGAGTTCCCTTCAGGAAGATAGAAAATCTCTTCAGTTACATGTACTCCACGGCACCAAAACCCCAGATGGATGATAAACATAGGGCTCCCCTGGTGAGACTTCACTGCATAACACATTAAATACAAATGGGATTGCAATTCACATATATTAAAAAACTTTATTAAGGTTAGCTAAAACCAATAAGAACCATCAAAAATTTTTGTAAATAAAAATAAAATGGGCACCAACTAAAAGCTTTATTTTTTTATTTGAGCTATTATAAAGAAAGTTTTTTTTTTTTTTAAACTGAAATAATACATTTAAGTGTATAGGCAGTTTTATATAGAAAAACAAAAATGCATCAGAATTACTAAAATAATGCTGGGAAATTTTTATATATATATATATATATATATATATACCTATACAAATATATAGTTTTTATAAATATTTTGTACTCTGGTCTTACATATATATAAAAGTCCAGAGTACAAAATATTAATAAAAACTATAATAGTAGATAACACTGCCTCTTAATAATATTAGCCAACTTTTGTCCACAGGCTGGGTTTGGTTATGGGTTGCCCATTTCTCGACTCTATGCCAAGTACTTCCAGGGGGATCTTCAGCTGTACTCTATGGAGGGCCATGGTACTGATGCCGTCATTCACCTAAAGGTAGATTTAAACCCTACTTAAAGTGATAGTTCACCCAAAATTTGAAATGGAAATTTCTGTAATTCCTTTTTTTTTTTTTTTTTTTTTTAGAAGAATACTATTCTATTATTCACACCATTCCATTATTTATGTTATTCCAAACCTGCATGACTTTCTTTTGTAGAAAGATATTTTAAAGAATTTTGTTTATGCAGTAGAAATCAGTGGGGTCTGATGTTGTTTTATCCCATTGGTAGTTTTGCAGTGACACTATTGCCAAAATATGTAAATATAGACTTTAGTCAGGTTATATACCAGACTGGGAGGGATAAACTCAAGGTCTACAATCAACTGACAACTTTCAAAACTGCTTTGTGTAGTTCTACTAAAATAGGTTTTGAAAAAGATGATTCAGTAGCTAAACAGCAGAATGTTGTTAACCAACAGTACAATCCACTGAGCGCTTCTGCCCCTTACAGCCTCGTTTCCATTCCTCTCAGAAATTATTTATAGTGCCAAAAGTCTATTCTTTTAAAGTCTTCTGAACACATTTTTTTTTTCATTTAAAAATACTAGAAACATCTTGTAAATGAGAGAATATTTTGCTCTGTGTTGTAACAGATTACATCATGTGTTTTCTCCTCAGGCTTTGTCCACTGACTCAGTTGAGAGACTCCCAGTGTTTAATAAGACAGCTCGACGGAACTATGAAGTCACGCAGGGGGCAGATGACTGGTGTGTCCCCAGTCGAGAGCCTCTGGACCTGGCCGTGTTCAGACTGGCCAAGTGAAAAGAAGCCTCCAGGAAGGATAAAGAACAGTGCTATGACTGACTGAGATGAGTGAATGGGGATGGCCATAGTGTCCATATGGCAGAGTCCCAATTTACCACTAACTGTGAAGCCAAGTAGTCTCTCAGCAATACTGTAGATGTTGCATGCGATTGGTTTCCTCTGCACCATGACTATAATTTAGTTTTTTTTTTTAAAGGTTTAAGAAACTAGGCTTTGTCACAGTGTTACAGTACCTTAAATAATACTAACTTGTATGAAGTGGGACAGAGTGCCAGGTTAATCTGCACTTAATTGTTTTTCCTTTAATGGAAGTTCCAGTGTGAAGTGAGTCAGACGGACAGTTTACAGAGGTCCTGCTCTCTGCATTAGAGGAAAGGGCCGGCTAGGCTAGCGGAACAAGCACGTAACAACAGGCTTTTGCCATGAAATCAGAGATAAAGGGCCAAGACGAGGTGTTAATAACCAATATGCAATTTGTGGTGGATCATTTATGTTGAAGTCTACTAAAATGACTGCATTGCATTCAATCAAGAGACAATTGTAATAACAAGACTGATTGCTGCTGTAGTAGTATTCCTTTTCAGAATGTCCAGAAGAGTATTTTGACTGTATTAGTGTGTGGCCAAATATATCATTAAAATAAATATAAGATCCCAGGTGTGTAAGAGTTTAAGAAAGAACCAGTTAGAATTAAAATGTACCAATAAACTCTTTGATTTAGACATGAAACACTTATGCACGAGCATTTCAAACACAGTGTTTTGTACGTTGATTATTAAACATGCTAAAGCATTTTAGATACCTCATTGACTGAAGTTAGTTTCGCGATGACCTTTGCTCAGCTGTTGCCTTTTTGGTTTTTTGGCCACTAGTTGAATGACCACTATGTGAATATTATATAGCATGAAATCAGAGCTTCTAATTTCAAGCCTTCTCCTTTGAGAGCATGCCTACTGTATTAAGTCAACCATCTGCTTTGAACTCGTACCAAACAACCTTACATGTAAGGACCATATTTTGTGTATTTATATTTTAGCTTTTGTTGTGTTACCCTTGAAAATCGAAACTTTATTTTTGTAATAAATTTTTCATCTTAAGCAAATGAAGTGTATAGAATGGAAATAAACACAATTTTTGTGAAAATATAAAACTGAAATAGAGTCTTTCATTGAAGGAATAGCTCAACTACTGAAAATGTTTTCAAACCATCAGTTAAAATCTTAAGAAGTGAGAAGTTAGGTTTGTTTACATCAGTAGCGAAAATATGAGTCATCTATCCATAATAACTTTCTCCAGTGCAAAACTTGTCTTGTCTGAATCAGGAGAGAAATATGCACAAGATAAAGCACTTGTACAAGTTAAAACAGTGCAAAACATTTCAAAACAAATATGTTGAACTGACTCTCATTCTGACGGCACCCATTCACAAAGTATCCATTGAGGGTCAAGTGATGTAATGCTAAATATCTTTATCTATCCCAATGAAGACATGGGATCTATATGTTGGATGACCCAGGGATTTTTTAAGAAATTGTTATTATTAGTATTATTATTTTAGAGCAAGGCTGAATTGTGGAGAGAACAAAGATGATTGACAGGTGTGGAGATTCTACACATTGGTCTTTCGCCCAGTAAGGCAAAGGTTACATTGCATAGTAAACAACACACCACTTACAGTCGGAGGTTACATGGAAAGTGAGGTCAATGGGCAATAATGAGAGGCATGAATGGAACAACAAGCCTGGACAAAACAATGAACTGTCCTGCAGTACATAAAGGCGCAGTGATAGAACAAAATTACTTTCTGCTGAATGTCAAAATAACAACAGGATCATTTTGTGTCCACAGAGAATACTGTGTTCTTGATAGATTAACCTTCTCAAGAACTGCTTGATAAACAAGTGCTCCTCTTACAATATATCACATACCATAAAACACATGCTACGTGGCTCTCCATGTAAGGCTAGATGGATTGCTTGTTTACGTCCTAAAGTCTCTGAAATGTTTCAGGCCTAGATAAACATTAAATCAATGTGCTAACCTTTTCTTTATCTAATTATTTTGACATTTTTGAGCAAGACAGCTCTTGCTCATAATTTATTTATGTGAATGGTGTTTTTTGTCTCCAAACACTCTCAGAAATAAAGGTACAAAAGCTGTCACTGTGGTGGTACCTTTCCAAAATGTACACTTTTGTACCTATTACATTCAAATATGTACACTTTAAGTAATGTGTATCTTTAAGGTACCAAAACATGTACCGCCCCAGTAACAGCTTTTGTACCTTTATTTCTGAGAGTGCACTTTCAAAAAAAATAATTTACAGAAATAAGGATACATCACTGGGATAATAACCTCATAGTATCTATCACACACAAATAGATGTTTTGTAAATAGTTATTTTGATGAATCTCAATTAAGGCAAAAAAGAAAAAAATCATAATTATGACAAGTAAACATTTTCATTTTTTTCACATTTTCTGCTGTCATAATATGACTTTTATCTCATATTTAACTTCTGTTAATTATGTTTAGCTTGCAACCTTTTACCATTCATTCATCATTTTTACTTTTTATTCTATAATTTAATCTTTTGTCGTAATTAAGACATCACATACTTTCATTTTTTTACATTTTATCTCATAATCTACACATTTTAATATGACATAATTCTGACATAATAATTGACTTCCGATTATTGTTTATGATGATTACTTTAGAATAGCCTAATGATTATTCTATTATGGCCTATCTCATATTTTTGTCAGAATTCTATCCAAAGCTACAACAGTAATTCACCCTCATGTCATTCTAAGCCCACGATATATTACTTTTTCTACAGAACACGAAAAGAAGATATTTAGAAAAATGTTTTTTTAAAAATGTGTTCTTTTAAAGAGACAGTCATTCTGCTTAGGAACAACATGAAGGTGAGTAAATGACTTTCATTTTCGAATACTAATATAATCTATTTGAGAGCGTATATGACCAAAATGACCTTTTAAATTGCTTTTTTGCTATATATACCCACACAGATGCATAAGACTGCATGAGTATCTAAGCATTAAAAAGAAACTCAAACAGATGGCTTCCCTTCATAGAGCGCCCTGTTAAGCAGCTGTTAAAAACCTCTTGTGCTAGAATCTACAGAGACGTGCGAACAGCAATGAGCAACCGTATGCAGTTCCAGGAACCTCAATAGGAAAAGTACAGCCTTCAAAGCAGGCCATAAAGGATGGAGTGTACGTGTTTGTCTGCGGGTGAGTGGAGATGGAGGGGTCGTCGGGTGGGGTAGGGGTGAGTAATGTATGCAAACATATCACAGTTCACAATAGGCTGTAATCGGTTTGTCCAGGCGGCTGCTCTCATTCTGGCATGCCTGTCATTCCCCAGGGCTGTTTACTGATGTCTCCTGCTTATGTAAAAAGGCTGGGGCCTGTGCTTCACATCAAAACATGAACAATGTTTTCCTGGGTGGACTATTGTACTGACTGGCCTGGTCTTATCTAATCACACAATCGACTGCTCATTGCTCTGTTGACAGTGAGAATTAAGGTTACTGCCAAAAGCTTTAATACATAACCAAGCGATGTGTGGCATGGTTTTTACAGTTAAGAAATCAGATCGAAAGCACAATGTTCTGTTGACTCTATTCCATTAATATGCACAGATGAGATAACAGTGGATGCTGTTTATTCAAAAGAACTCTACGCCCTCAAATTAAAATTACAGGTGGTAAGCTTTCAGTACTGTAGTTATTAATATGTAGACTTCAGCCACTGATATGTAATTTTAAGTTACTGATATACCTTTATGATGATAACAGGTGTAAAAAAGGTACAGAAGTACCTTTTAGCTTTGTATCTTAAAGAACTGCTGTATGAGTGGATTCTATTTTTCTGAGCGGTTCATTTAATGAGCCACCAGTGAAACCCATCACTCCCATTTTACTCATTAAACTGGTTTGATTTGATTCCTACAATTAAAATACTTTATTGGGATGTTTGTTTCATATATAATTTTGTCAAACGTTAAAAAACACACAAACAAAGATATATATATATATATACACAAAGGTATATATACATACCTACATATAGGTCTACATAAAATGGAATAAAATACAGCAGAAAAAGAAAAAATTCTCAGTAAGACATTAATGTAATTCTTCACTGTTTTGTGATCATTCCATCATTAGATAAATTCAATTGTCAAAGTGTATATTTATGGTATATGGTTATGCATTATCTCTACCGGGTTTGTAATTTACAATTTCCTGTCCAGCTAAATTGTAAATCCCAACTGCTTTCAATAGGTTAGAGGTCACCACCTAGTGGTTGCAGATATTAATTATTATTTCAAGATATTGCTGCATCTTTCCCCCAGACACTGGCAGTCATTTCTATTAGTCAAAGCAAGCGCACATTTTCCATGAAGCTATTTCCTCCTCGCTATCATTTATGCTTTATTATTACTCTTTAAATCATCCTCAATGGGCGTTTGTCTCCCCACTGGTAATTTTGAACCCAGTTTCTCACTGTTTTAAAATGTGAAAGTAATCTCATAGGAAGCTAATATTCATTCGTGAACATTAGACAGCAAAGCAGAATAGATTTAAAGTGCTATTATGGATACAATTTTAACATAATGTGTGTTTGTGCAAAAAGGAGTGCTTTTTGAGCCTTTGTCCCTATTTTGCTGATGATGCATTAATAGTTTTTTTTGCTCTAACCGTTGTCTTGACATGTGGTTTCTGAATTATACTTGCAAAGGCATAAGTCTAACTGTCAAATAACTTGTTAAATTGCAGTAAGTGCGTGTAAGCAATTGTTGACTTGCAAATTCATAATTAAAGCCTGGTCTGTCATAAAAATTTAATTAACTTTTCCAAAAGAAAACCAGGTTTAATGCAAAACCCTGACCAAGCCTTGACCTAGAACCCTTTAAAATATTTTAACACATTGTCTCATTTTTGTTTGTTTGTTTTTATTTTTGTTTTACATTTGCATCATACAACTTCAACTTTGCCTGCACATATACAAATCCATTTTCACACTAATTGTTTTCTGCTGACCTCATGAGTTCAAAAACTGCTTGTGGCTCTTTTTCATGTGCATGTTAGCACCTTATTTGTGAAGAGTGTCACCAGTCTCATGTAAGAGAATACTGGTGTGAAAGTCAAACCAGCAACTTCCTTTTGCATGGCAGTAGTGTCCACCCATAATCTAGTGCAGTATATAAACTGTATTCTATATACTTGACTTGCATAACGCATAGAGATCTGCTCTTTGTAAAAAGGTAAGATTAAAATGTTCAGAAATTATAAAAACAAAAAATCCACATGAAATCTTAAAATCTCAGGCATTTAGTTTCTTGATTAAGGAAAAATATTATTATTATTTACTTTACTTTTTTTTAATGTATAGGCAAATAATATAAAGCCTAATGCAGTTTTTTACTCTTGCTTTTAGATGCTTTCCTTATGTGTTCAAGTCCTAACCGTTCTGGTTGTCTGTGCAGCTGACCCCACGAACAGAGATATTTCAGTAAGCATTGATTTGGTTAATCAAATAATGCTTCTAAACAAATGAGACCAACATTTTACAATATTCTTACATTAAAACTGCATTTGTACAGCAAATATTTTAGATTCTGTTATTTCATAATATTTCATGACATTGTTTTTCAGTATACATTCAGAGCTTGGAATATGGTTGACCAGCCTTTGCAGGAGCAACTTGCCGTCGTGTATAAGGTAGTGGTGAATTTAAAAACGGTGTGCTCAACATTTCAGTTTCATACGGGAGAGTGGTATGAGCATTGTATTTTGTTCTCTGTATTTATTTAGGAGATGGAAAGTTTGAAACACGAACAAGCAGCAATGAAACAAAAGCAAGAAGCCTTGAGCCAGGTCAAATTAATAATTACAGATCAAAGAAAAAGATCAAAAAAATTCTATGCTATTGTGAAACAAACAATTTTCTCAAAAACTATATTGTTTTGTCGCAGGCATTACCACACTGTTCACAAAAGCCTATCGATACAGACGTGGAAATGAATTTGACATCACTACAAACAGGTACAAAAATTCCTGTATGCTTTAAATGTGTTTAAATGTTTATTATTAAAATAAATTAATATTAATGGAGAAATTGTAAAAAAATTATAGGATGCTGTTTATTAATTTAAAAATATGTTCAAAGATGAAGGATTGAAAATGTAAGTGTATCAAATAAATTATAATAATAAAATAAATAATAATAAAATTAATTTAAAGAGGTTGCTCAAAGCTAATTCATTAATACTATCCAGTCCATATACAAAAAAGGGCTATTTATGTCTGTTTTTGATAGGCAGCAGTCATTTGCTGTATGCCCTCACTCAGGATGGAGATGGAGATGAAGGCTCTGGTGTGGATGACAGTGTCGAATCCTCTGACCCCTGCAATCAATATACCGCGCTGGACCAAGCCTGGAGAGCCACAAACTACACCACGCGGAATGTTGCTTGTGATCGTCGTGTCCAGTGGAAGGGCTGGTACCGTCTCTTCTACCACGGAAAACCCATCCAGATGCCCGAGAGGTGCGTGAAGAAAGAAATGTGTGGCACGCACGCTCCGCTGTGGCTCGCCGGCCGTCATCCCCGCCTAAGAGATGGGGTGGTCACCCGCCACGTGTGTGGAAACTGGAAAAACAACTGCTGTTTGTTCAAATCTCCTCCCATTCAAGTGAAAGCGTGTAGGGGAAACTACTATGTCTACAAGTTTGGCAAACCCGTAGCTTGCCATATGGCATATTGTGCAGGTAAAATAGGATGCACATGGAATTTTAATCATATTTGAAGTAGGCTATTTACATATAAGCTATTGACTGTACACCGTGCTTTCAGATGTTAACACACTTGTCTGTGGAAAGTGCAGAAAATCTGAGTCTTGCATCAGCAGAGACAAAATCACCTGGATGTGTAAGAAAAACAAAAGGAGAGGTGAGTCATGTTTTACTACCACCAGTCACACTGTGAACATGCAGTGTGTATTGTTAAAATTATCTACTTTTTAAGGAAAATAATGCAGCATTTTCTTTCCTTGTGGTCTGTAGTGAAAGTAAACGTCCATTTCTTTGTCACCTACCCGGCCAGCATCTCAGGAAAAGTGAACAGGATTATGTACAGGAAAGTGTACGTGAATCAAGGAGGGGCTTTCAACACTCGCACCGGGATATTCAGAGCTCCGGCTTCTGGCGTCTATCAGTTCTTCTTCTCCTCACAGACTTCGGGCAATGAGGCAACTGATCTATGGCTGGTTGTGAATAATTACTGGATGGCTGTGTCCCATAACATTGTTCAGGGCTCCGGCTCGGTTGGGAGTCTGTCTACGTATATGACGACTCTGCGCAAGGGTGCCACGGTTTATGTGACCCAAAGCCGTGGGCGCTCTTGGGCCAATAATTCATCCAATACCATCGCTTTCGGGGGTTCATTGCTTATGTTGAGAAAAATCTAAGGGAATGTTAAAGTCATCTGAGGCAAAATTCATTTAGAGGCCTATTTAATAGTACCAACTAGTCAGATTGACTTACATTAAATATACTGTAGTTCTGTTTATTCATTGCCTTAAACTATTTTTAAAAGTACCATTCTGAGAGATTTGTTTCAAATGCAAATACCCTTAACATTTTTCCCCAAGTGCTTTTTTCTATAAAAATTACTTTGCCATAAAACTTCAGAATTTTAGACTAAACAACCTTTTGTCATTATTATGTATATATCCACATTATAGTAATAACAATAAAAATAGTATAAAAGAAAACAATATTTGTTCCCTTGCTTTTTTCTATGAAAAATGTCATGAAACATTTTGTCTTGTATACATGTAAAATGCGTTAATATATTTAAATTTACATTATATATTTATAATTAAAATATTGTATAGAAATAATTACATATATATATATATATATATACATATACACATATATACACACACACACACACATATATATATAAATATTAGATAATTATAATAATATTTTGTAAATAAATAATTATATTTTAAATGTAATTTTTTATTAATTATATATTTAAACAAATATTATTTGTAACATTTTTTAGAAACAAATATTGTTTTCTTTTACACCGTTATTATTGTAGATAACTACTATGGTAAACTAGTATGTAACTTTTAGGAGTCTCCTACAGACACATGTGGGGGCAGTAGAGTCATCCCGTTGTGTTTAATCAGGGAGGCTGTCTCTTGGCCACAGACAGCTGAACAGAGCAACCTGAAGCCATTTTCAATTCTCATTAAACTTAAACACCTTCCTGCGTCTCGAGGTCACTACAGACTCACTGACAGCACATTCCAGCCTCAAATCATATCAGAAACCAGTAAATGTGTTTTAACAGACAAAAAAAAAAGTTTCAACCACTTTTGCGCTTACCTGTAAATTTGGTTTTAGGTCATTCTTTTTTTTCTGAATTTTTTATAATGCATGGAAATATTTTGCTGAACTACCATATACAGTTCACTCAAATGCACTTGTATCCATTTCCTTATATGGCCAGAGGACAGACGGACATTCCAGGGATATTCAGAAACTCACTGATGATGACTAGTAGTCTAGAAGGAATGCTAACTATGCTCAATTCAAGTGAGAATATCCCAATATCATGGCAAATCATTTAACATTTATTTACTCCTTTCTCAGACTAGCTAACGTTAGTAATATATGACAAAAAGTATTGTTAAATTGTGAGTTCGAAATCGTTTTTCACTTGCAAATATCCAAAAGTGTAATTCATTACTATGTTGTAATTTCAATAATGATTGCGATCAACTATTCAAGTAATAAAAATAAGTATGCTACTAGAAACCAACACGTCTCTAAGTTTAAATGCTGCTTGCCACAGTCGAAACTAAATGCATCCACCTTTTGTAAGTGTATCATTAATGTTTCGAGGTAAGCTTTAGCTCGCGCCCTCGAGAGGAGGGGCTTACTCCAGGCAGGCAGGAGACCGAAGCCGCAGCGTGTTTAGGCGAGACGAGTGGAGCTCGAGGAAAAAGGGATGAGAGGCGCGACGCTCGGTGTAGCGGACTCAAACACCGGGAGCCTCGTAAAGTTGTGTGAAGGTTTCAAGCGACAGAGGAGCGTTTAGCTTTAGGCATTGAAATCTTTGAGAGGACGGCGACAACTTAGAGTTAACGAACAGTGCGTGTTGACATATACAATAACATGAAAAGAAGCCGACTAATAATGCACTAGGCAAATGTAAACAAATTCATGGAGATGCATTCTTGCTGTTTACTGTTGTCGAATTGACTTGTGTGTTCGTAGGATATTCAACAGTTAGCTTTACATTTTTGCATTCCTATATTACTAAGGCGTTAATATGGCAGAACACGAAAGTTTGGAGTTCGGAAAGGCGGACTTTGTTCTTCTGGACAATGTGTCTTTGGAGGAGTTTATGGCCAACCTCAAACTCAGGTAAGATAATTCAACTACTGGGACGGGACAGGCATCATAATAGCATCCACTTGCCTAAACTATTATTAAAGTGATTTATCTATCTGCACACACACACACCGTCATCAGTCAAATCAATAGGTGTTGCACCTAGTTAAAGAGTAATTATGTTTATAACCTGAACTCATATTGTGAGCTAGTAACTAATAATAGACTACAAATCTGAATCATTGCGTAATGCTTTATTGGCTAGATCTGTGGTCAGATGCAGGAGTTATTCAAAACATCTTGAATGAAACTCATGTTTTAAATAGTACATCTGGAGTAAACCAGCCTTAAGTTTTTCCAGGTCAAGGGAACAATGAATTACACATCTCATGTCTACATTATAGGAATTCATGACATTGTAGTGTTTGCTGTCTATTGTAGTATGTAACTGGCTGCACCTGCTGAGCCAGAGTGCTGTATGACAGGCTCAGAGGTGTGTGTTGTTGACCATGGTAACACTCCTCTCTGATTGGCCTTATTGTTCAAACAAGTTTGCAGTGGATGTCCTGCTATTGTGTTTTATGTTTTGGGCGATGTGGATCACATTTCCTCATCAGCACACTGTAAATAAATGACTTGATGGCTGTTGATAAGCAGTTTGAGAATTCAGAACTTTTTGTTAATGGTTATTTACAATGGCTAAAACCAATTGTATGCTTTTCTGTAGTGTTACTTCACTAGTGAAATATATACGGATGTCTCCCAAGGACAATAGATTATTGTTCTGGGGGCAATACAGGTCATGTTTCCAGTTAATTTAGGGATATCATTTTGGACATTAAAAAACAAAGAATAATTGAATAATAATTTCAAATGTATAAATAATACAAATGAAATTAAACTCAGTCATCGGCCCGGTTTCATGTTTTTTTTTAAGATCAGCCAGTGTGTGTTTCTTTTAGTTGAAACAGCTCATTCTGTGATAAAGTTACGAGTTTTTCCTTTTATACACTCACTGTTCAGAAGTTTTGGTCAGTGTGATTATTTCATGTTTTTAAGTCTTTTGCTCAAGTAACACTGTAGTAAAAAGTGTAATATCAAAACATACTATTAAAAGTTTCTATTATATATTTTAAAATATAATCAGCCTAATATGCTGATTTAATAATTAGGAAAAATGTTGTATTGTCATCAATGTTGAAAATAGTTGTGCTGTTAAATATTTATTTTTAGAAGCTGCCATACATTTTTTCAGGATTCTTTAAAGTATAAAAAGAGAATTTTTAATATATAAAAATATAAATATATGTAAAAATATACAAATTAATGTGAAAAATCACCCAAACTTTTCAGCAGTAATGTATCTGATATACTCTATATAGGTAATTATGAATTTATAGATGCGGATAAACAACTTCGCCATTAATTAGCAACATAAGATGCTTACTGGTTCCAGTGACTCAAAAAGCACTGGGTGTCTGTTTTTCCCACCTCTCAGCCATGGCCTGATTTTCTCCTTGGCTGGGAGATGGCGTGTGCAGTTTGTTATTTGCAGAGGGTGTGAGCAGGCCAGCTTCCTGCTTCTTCAGTCTCCACATCTGTGTCTGGGGCTTCAGCTGGAAGAGCAGCAGCTATGTGATGCCAGATCACATCCTGTGCCCTCTTGAGTGATAAAGAAGAGTGCTGTTGAGCTGGAAATAATTTTTTTCTGTGATGCCTTTTGAAGGCTGTTTGCTTTGAATTCAGATGCGATGTCAAAGCAAAAAATTGGATAATATGTACATTTTATCCAGTGAAATAAGCTGTTTTTACTGTCAGCCTGAGTTTGCTCTGCCAAATAAGCTCCTAAATATAACAAAATTGAAGTGCAGCCTTTCTATGCAAAGCTATGACAGAATGTTTAACCGAGAGATTTAAAGCAAGTTCGTCAGTTTGCTTAGTTTTAAGGGTTTAAGCTCTTTACAGTGAGGTGTCAAAGTTAAACAAGTGTCAGGATTGCTGACACGTACTGTACATCGTAGTGTGATTTGTACTCTGTCCACGACTGTGTCCATGACAACGTCTTTTTTTTTAAACAAGAGTTTGTGTGGGCATTCTGAAATAACAGCTTAATTTGATGTGCGCTGAGGGCTTGACTTTATATGGCAGTGTTGTTGTGTCTGCCCCTAGGATCTTGGGGAATTGTTTTGGCAATCCTCTGCACATTTCCAAAAACAATTACAAGTGCTGCCCAAGACCATGTTCCAAATTCTTCCAGACACTGGCTCTGATACTGCAGATGAAATAGCTGATAATCAGCATGCCGTGGCAGAGCCTTCCAGCTTTCATGTGTCATTCAGATGAAAATCAAGTCTAAAAAAAGTCAACAAACTAGTAATTTTCATAGTTTCTACTTGTGGTACTATATACTTCATGCACTGTATAGTTAAATCTTTCTTTGATAGTCTTGAGGAGTTTAACCTATGACTCTTGCGTTGTGGCTAGAATTGACAGGAAGAATGGGGTCAGGAAGAAAGTACTGGCAACTTATGTGGCCTCACCGCTCTTCCTATTGACATTTTCCTGTACTAGAGATGTAACCTTTGACCCACACAGTTCTTAAAGCCACTAGCAGCTAGTTTAATAGGCTTGATCATGTTGGGTGTTATAAAAGTGATAAACGGAACCAAAAGGGCCAATTGATTGAATGTGTATTACTATATCGTGCAGTGGATTTCAACTTGTGTCATGTTGGTCACAGAGAGCAGGGAGGGAAAGCATGCTGAATGCAAATAACAAAATGCTTCTAACCATATAATCATGCATATTTCAGGTGGCAGAATGTATAGGCTTATACCTTTGAAAGAGAACACACCCTGTTGTTTTAGCATATTTTTAATGTCTTTGAAGGTCATGTTATGAGCAAAAAGATAAAAGGACATTATAAAACAGAAATTTTCTTTTCAGCAGCTATTACTCCAGTCTTTGGGGTAACATGATCCATTTTGGATAAGTGGTCTCATAATACACATCTTGCTAAATTAACACATGTGTCATACAAAGCCAATTTTAAACTAGCTTATATGATTCTTTAGGGTCTTAATGGAAAGTTTGTGATATAGTTTGTTTTAAAATTTATCAAAGATAGTTTAAAAACGATAATTTTACCCTGTCAAAAACAGCTCTTTAGAAATCACTCTGTTCTGTGTACTTCCCCTTTAAATCTTCACGAGCTCCGCTGACTCCGCCCCTCTTTTCGTGGCATTCTCGGAGGGTCTTTTTTTAGCCGTATTCATAGTGAAACTTGCTAATTAGCATATTATTAGGAAAGGAGATTTAAAAAGATTCATCAAAAGACATTATACTCACTGCTTCTGTGGGTGAGGCTGGATCATGGGTGATTCACGTGAACATAAACGCATTTTGGTAGATCAAGGGCGCGCTTCCCTTCAGAACCAAACGTAACGTTAATCCTCCGTGTCTTCAGTCACTCAGATGTTGGGGGTAAATGACTACTGTTATGTTCATTAATACGTTCAACAACAAAACACCTCAATCTCTTAGGAGTCTTGCTTGTCTCAGCATCTCGGTCTGATGACGGCTCACTCAGGGCGGGTCTGAGGTAAGACACCGGTTCAGTCTGTGTGACACGCTGCTGTCAATCAACTATTGTGGGAGTGGCCTCTGTCAGTGTGACGCCACACCGACATGCATTTGAGAATGGCTTGATTTCAGAAGGGGCAACTTATTTTTAGTTAATTAAAAGAAAACTACTGGGTGGATCTTTATCATTGTAGGGTGGTTGTGTACACACTCTCCCAAAACACATTTCAGTCCAAACAGCTTGTAAAAGTGCATGTGGCACCGGATGACCCCTTTAAGGACTCTATTGTTAAAGGAAAAGTTCACCCAAGAAAGGAAAATTACAGCATATAAAAAACTACAGACTCTGTCCATCTGAAATAAGAAAGTCATGTACACCTAGGATGGCTTGGGGGTGAGCAATATGTGGCGTAATTATCATTTTTAGGTGAACTATTCCTTTTACTTTTGTCACTAGATGTAAAATGTAAAATCTAAGCAAAACTAGTCGAGAACCACAGTTGTAATATATCTTGCTAGTCATCTGTTTTTCAGGTTTATAGTCACAGGGGTCTATTTCTCTCCTTTTTTTAAGAATAATTGCATATCTTGTGCAGATGATTGCTTAAAAATTATTGTGTGGTCATAGAGTGGAATGAGGGAAACTTTTAAAGCAGAAGGCTGTAAATCTGTGCCATTTCCTCACAGCTTTTTATCAGGTTCTTTGTTGAGCAAAATCAACTACATGATAACTGTAAGTAGGGTCTAAGGTTAGGTTTTAAGAGCACTACAGGAAATCGTGTAAATTGAGCCCATATGCTTGTTTCTTTTCTATATTTACAGTATGGTGCCACTGGACAAATAGCCTATACAAACTGGAGACGAATATAAACTCAGGAAAGAAAATAAATTCTGGCCTCTATTCATTTTTGAATAAAACTGACTTCTCATGGGGAAGATCACAAAGACACCATTTGTAATAGTGGTGTTATATGTCGAGGATTTCAGTTCTCTGAAGCTGTTGGCCGAATAAGCCTAAGCCTCTCCCATATCAACAGTATAAAAGCTCACTTGTTGCCTTAACAGCAGGGCCACGTGGAGTCCAGCTGTGACACATGGCAACCCGATTCCCATCGTGCACAGCAAACTACACAAAGATCAAAGTCCTCTCACAGCTCAGGTGCACTACGCAGAGCCAGAAACAAGGTCGAAGGTTTTATTTCCCTATCCTGTTAGGATAGATGTAGCAGCAGAGATATGATTTGGCCTGTAAGGAAGAATGATAAATTTGGTAAATCTTTTTTGGTGTATATTTAGGTACTTTGGCCAGCACTGTTTATTTTTAATAGGTCCACAGTGTGAGAGATGAAGAGATGAAGGAAGAATGCCACTGGAAAAACTTTCCATATAAATGTAACGATCCCAAAGGATTTATCCTACCATTCTATAATAGATCTTGACCGAATGCATGGTACAGCTCGTCCTGCTTTTTTAGTTTCATGCTTGCTTGCAGCTATGGATTCTTGTGTGGTCAGATCTTTTTTATTAATAAAAACACAGACAGTACTCCCAGGAGATGGGATTTATACCCTTTTACTTACAACATTTGTATTGACACAGCTATGCATGTACAACTTCTGTGTACTCAAATAGTAAAATTGAAATATTCTGTTTGGCAAAATTATGTTGCAAAATGTCAAATCAGGAAGAATTGCCAATGAATGTTAAAATAATTCATTCTTTTTTTACTTCTTTTATTTTTGAAACTACTTGTTTTGGTAATTTACTTTAGCATTCAGCTCTGTTCCTGTTGTTTTAGAGAATTGTTTGCTACTTTTGCTTAGAATAACATCTCAGATTTTATCCCTTCTAATCATTTCCGTACTGAACCTTGTTCTTTCGTAAGAAATGAAAAATGAAAATGTGCTGAGAACTTACTCCCAGGCTAAATTCAGAGAAATTTAGCATGAAATCACTTGTTCACAAGTGGCTTCTCTGCAGTCAGTGGGTGCCGTCAGAAAGGAGAGTTCAAACAGCTGATAAAAACATCACAGTAGAGCATCACATCGCATCTTGCTAAAATACAAATTCTCATTCTAAAATATAGCTTGAAGCAAAATTAAAGCACCTTTAAAATAGATTTGTTTCTTACAAACACACAGCTTTTTGCTTCACATGATGTTAATTGTTGTGGATTGCTGCAATGTTTTTCAGCTTTTTGAAGTTTCATTTCAACTACACTTCATTCACTATCAAAGGCTCAGATATGTCCCTCAAAAGACTGTTTTAAAGCTTGATGGCTTCAAAAAATAGCCAGATTTTCTCTCACTCTCCAGCAAAGAAAAGGGCCTGTCTGCCCTTAAGAATTTCCATACAACCTCCTGTAATCTGAAACATATCACCGGCCTTACATAAACAAGACTGTTGCTTTTTTGGCCTTTTTTCCTCCAGAATAAGCTTCAGGCTCCACAGACGTCTCATTTGTGGACTGTGTGCCTTGGCTGGCGGTCACTGATACCGCTAAGCATGTTAGAGGAGCTCTCTCGCTCACATTCACTGTCTTTAGGCTTTATAGCCTTGATATATTTTACAGTCTTGACTGACCCCTCACCCTTTTCATAACCCCTTTCTCTCTTATGTTTACAACATTAGTCTGTTTTTTTCATACGCACATAAGCGACTCCTAAATAATTCCCAAATTGTGTATTCACCACTGCTGGAGACCCATTTCCTCTCTCCAGCCGATAATGTGGTTTGATTGCATTACATAGACACATTAATGACATTATATGCAATCTGTTCTAGCTAATAACATTTAGATGGGACACAATGATGGATGTGCCATGTACTTTTTCTCTAGCGGTTCAACACATTTTGAAGTCTGTCCTGCTGTGTCTGTGGAACCGTGTTACAGCCAGGTGTCAGTAACATTCAAACTAATTTCCACTCTGCTTCTCCCTTTCCTTTAGTTTTCAGCCAATTACCTCATTAACTGTACTTTCTCTCTTTCTCGTTTTATGTCTGTTTTTGTACTTTCCATCCCTGCCCTCTTTTTACCCTGATGGAGAGCGCTTCTTGAAATAGCTTGCTGAGTAATGTCTGACTCCGTTTGGCCGGTTGTGTCTTTTTGTCTGCTTTTTTCTTCTCTGCTTGGCCGTCATCTCATCCGCTACTGCTCAGTGACATCATATTGGGATCAGAACCATGTGCTAAAAGCCCAAATGAGTTAAAGATTGGCTTAAGGCCAGGTCTAGTCAGTTTACCGTTGACCTCTGAAACGCAATAGTCAAAACACGCCTCCCGTTTTTCTCTCATTTTCTTTCCCTCATCCTGACAGGAGAACAAAAAGTGCCTGTGATCTCAGGGAGACAATGAAGGGAGTGGGCCAAAATAACTAAAACTTCAGCATGTTGGCGTGCTCTGACATTTACACCTGGCTTTAATTTCCTGAGTAGTCAGTGCAAAGCTAATGAAAGTTAGCGTGAACGCTGCATGTTTAAGACATGACTTGAAGTTTTTCCAAGTGGGACACATATTTTCCCAATTCAGGCTTTACGCATATTAGTATGTTTTTGAAGGAGGTTAGGTTGACGAGACAGTGGGCATAGTTTTTTTATTTAATTTTTTTTGCTGTTAAGCTTTAAAATATTGTCATCAGTACAGAAGCAGCTGTTTTTTAACAGCAAACAAAGTACAAGTTGCACAGAAACTCATTTCAAATGTGGGAGAAGATTTGTTGTGGTGGGGTTGACGTAAAACTTCCAAGATTAAATTAATAGGCCAGATAATGGATAGGAAGTTTGACTTGTAACCCAAAGGTCGCGGGTTCGGCAGGATTGTGGATAACTAGGAAAATAGCGCTCTCTCCACCTTCAATACCATGTTTGAGCTGAGACCCTTGAGCAAGACAACTGCTCCCCCAACTGCTTCCCGGGCACCACAGCAATGGCTGCCCACTGCTCCGGGTGTGTGTGCGTGGTTGTTCACTTCTCACTGCTGTGTGTGTGAACTTTATTGGGCTAAATGAAGACCACAAATTCCAAGTATGGGAAAGCAAAAGCATACCTGGCCACATGTCACGTCCTTTCCTTTCTTTCCTTTTATTTTTGCATTTATGTTACCTTTGATGCCATCTTATTCTCTCTAAATATTGATACCCAAATTAATCTCAATGATGTCCAACATTTCTCATTAAACTCTCCTCAATTATTTTATTGCTCTGTATTCTTTATTAACATATTTCCAGGCTGAACTGTCTCTAAATGATAGACTGTCCAGAGGACAATTTGCTATCAGGTCATACCCTGCATGCTCTGTGTTAAGCTGTAGACTGAATAACACTGATTGCTTGGTGGTAAATTGTATGCGGGGATAATCAGGGATCAGGGACAGATTATCCTTTCATTGCTGGAGTTGTGAATATACAGGCTTTGATTTGCTATCTAGGAGTTGGACCATTTTATAATAAGTCAGTGCCTTAGTGTGCAGGCCTTGCATGTTGATAGTCCTGTGTTTCATCTTTGTATTTTACTCCATCTTCTTGTCTCTAATTATAGCTACTTTACTCCATCTCTGTCTCTAATTCTCTGTTTCTCTTTTATTTATCCTGTTCTCCTGTCCAGTTCAGTTAATTTTCACTCCTCTGACTTTTCACTCGTACTTGCAGCTAGTCCAAGGAAATATACAGGCTACACCCCACCCCAGTCAGCCACAAGCAAATAACCGCAAGCGACCCACCCAAACAAGCCTGAAACCAGTAGTTATCCTCAGCCTGGCAAGTGAACTCTTTCTAAAAATGGTGTCAAGCTCTTATTGTCTGGGACTTAAGATGACCCTAGTTTTTGAAAGGTTGGTCTTTATGTGGTGAAGGGTGGAGCTCTGACTGAAAACTCTTTACTTACTTGAATTTTTTGTTGGAGCAATTAAAGGAATAGTTGCCTCAGAAATTGTTGTTATCATCTGTCCACCCTCTTATCATTCTTGTATGAATTTCTTACTTTAACTTTTCGTTGTCCATATTGCAAAATTCTGTGGGGGTGCAAAACAACATTTGCCACCAATGACATTCATTGAATAAGCAAAAAACAAATTAACACTGAAACTTACCTTCTTTCATGTGTCACAGAACAAAGAAAGTCATACAACATTAACGTACAGTAAATGAATGATGACAGAATTATCATTTTTGAGTGAAATATCTCTTCAGTGATTTTGATTTATTCCTCTGAACACAAACATTGCTACAGTACTGTAGGTTCACATAAGAATAAATTACTGGACAATAAAGTCGATGCTTAAATCTGTGGAGTAGTTCCAGCTGTTAGAGGAATTGGACTGTTGCTGTCTGACACACATCCTTAATCTTCATGCAGCAGCAACCCCTCCTTAGACTTTTTTGGGAAAGAAGGGATGAGCCTCAGCCACTACTCCTCTTCCCAGATCTCTCTGCTCCCTCCTAGGAAAAGCTCTAAATACCCTGGATCCCGCCTTAAAGCTCTTCTCTTTCAACGCCCTTCATATTTGTCTCTTTGTGTTGACCTGCCCATTCAGATATTTTCATGAAACTGATTCAAAGTTAAGCCACAAATAACTTTTTCACAACACAGGTTTTTAGGGGAATTTTTTTTTAGGGGAGATCCGGTTTGGTTAGAGCTGTGTGGCTGCTTCTAGTTTTCTGAAAGAGCAGATTCAGTGTGGGCTTCTTATCAGATGTTAATAATCTGATCACGCAGGCAGATGGGAGATGACGGTTCTGTGTTTTCCCACACACACCCCACGACATGCTGGGATTCTGTTACACGCACAATAGATTTCTGTGGGCAGCTGTCCTCTGGGACTAGGGTTAATAACTTAAAGGGTTAATAGTTAGTTGAAAGTGAAACATGATGGAATCAGTGAGATTTGCTGATAAGTTCTGAGAATCACAGTGGATTTCTGTATGGCCGAATTGTGATGAGAGGACAGATGGTGGAATCAGTGGTGTGTGTCGTGTGCTGTAACATTAATGAAAGCGATCACAACAATATGTTTTGGCTATGAATTTGATAGAGTGACAGAGTGGGACATCACATTTCTTGTTTACGCCAGTTACAATACATGCCAATGTTAATGCTGAAATGGCACTTTTGTGAGGGCACATATTGACCAGTGATTTAATTTTGGCTTAAAAATGAGCCACTGTGTTTACAAATATAGTACGTTTTTGCTCTTAACTGGGAAAGTAACATTTTAAAAGTAACAATATTTAAAAGAGACATAAATCTCTCATTTAAAGTCTCTTACTTTTAAACTTTCTATTCATCAAAAATAAAAAGAATCAGGGTAATCGGTTTCATTCAAGGTCACTTACCTTGAAAAAATAAGACAACAGAGTTATTTATCAAAATAATCGCTGTATGATTTTTATTAGTTGACGTTGTGCTCCCTGAAGGGCTGATGTGGGTGAGTAGAGCCAGCCTGCTGTGTTGGGGTGTGGAGCCCTGGCCTGTGCTCCTTACACACAGACCTCACATTGACAGAAGAACAATGGTACGGGTACACCACAGCATCCTACTCCATTGGCTGGCACAAAAGAGCCTTTTCATGCAGGCTGCTCCAGGGCTGGCCTGACAGGCTGTTGCCACCAAAGGCACAAGCATTACTACCATGCCACCCTGCTTGCCATTCATCCCTTGACATCACATCTGATATATAGCAGCACACACTATGCTGAATCTGTTTGTCTGAGCTAAAACTTCTGTTACGTTTACTTGATAGGACAGATCACGCACAAATCAGATTTCCAGGCTTTCATGTTGTTCCAAACTCGTATTGTTGTGTTTTTCACAAAAGTAGATTGTTCTTTTGCCTGTAATAAAAGTGGATGTTGACCATGGGCTGTAAGAAAAAAATCAAATAAAAACACCATGAAAATAGTGAGTTACCTCAAAACCCATATAGTATATTCTCCTAAATGTGTTCCACAAAATTTAGAAGCCATACTGGTTTTAAAAACACATTAGGGTGGCAAAACATGTATTATTGGGTGAGATGATTTTGCTATAATATTAGTGTTTAGATTTTTTTTAGGTATTCGGAAGTCTCTTGTTTACTCTTATTATTCTTCTTATTTTAAAATGTAATTTATTCCTGTGATGGCAAAGCTGAATTTTCAGCAAGCATTACTCCACTCTTTAGTGTCACATGGTTATCCAGAAATAATTTTCATATGCTGATTGGCGCTCAAGAAACCCCTTCAGTGGAAACCATTATTACTGTTTTATCAGTATTCTCTTGAATAGAAGGTTAAAAAATACTTTAATCTATTTATTTTATGTTATAAAACAACCTAATATTTACAAATATAACATATTGGCTTGAGTACACACACAAGTGCACACTAGAATCTGATCAAATCCATTTTAAATACACTTCGCATTGTGTCCATAGTGATTTCTTCTGGTTTAAAGTATCGCTGCTAATTCTGTGAATCCCAGATGTATTTTGTGAACCGACCTGAGGGAACGGAGGCCTGTTTCTGTGACTTGTTTATGTGAATGTTGTTGTATGGTACATTTCTGCTCTGTGAGGCATAAGTAAGGTACTCCCCGAGGACTGTAGCAGTTCTTAATACTACTGAGTCTAACTGTTCTACATGTTTAAACCTAATTAATTAAATGGGATCGTGAAAATAAAAAGACTAGGATCCATTCAGAGCTTCAGCACCGCACAATAATATAGTTTTGTATGAGACTGTGAGGTCATGCCTCAAACTTCTAAGCTCACTGACTGGGGCAGGATGGAGCTGAGGGAGACTTGGCAAACCCACAGGTTGAGAAGAAAGGATGCCTTATTCTAGACTTGACCCAGGGCTGCTCGGAAGAACAAGGAAGTGAGGTTCCCTTGAGGATTGAGCTCAGAACAGCTAGCTTTTTCAAAGCAGGGTGAACAACAGCTTCTGGATATATGTGACCAAGGAGTTTGGTATGGAGAAATAGTAGTTGCTGTTTTGTCTAGTCAACACCTTTACTATCCTGGTTTAGGACTAACAAGCCTATAAATTCACCCCGGTCCTTTCAGCGGCATTTATTATTGTGCAAACAGATTATGCAACTCATGAAACATGACCTTGACTATCTTGCGCTTGTTATTTGCTTTTGATTCCTAACAGAGATAATTCATTAAGCTGCTCTTTCTTTACATACAGCTTTAAAATATGATTATACAAGCCACACTGACCACAAATCAAACAGAGCTGTTAGAACGAATGGTTAAATAAATATTCCATAATATGCATGAATATGAATGCAGCAAATCAATGATGTGCTTGTCTTTTATGCTGCAGGTTTGAAAAGGGTCGTATCTACAGCTACATTGGAGAAGTGGTGGTGTCGGTTAACCCTTACCGCGCCATGAACATTTACGGACGGGACACCATTGAGCAGTACAAAGGCAGAGAGTTGTACGAGCGACCGCCACATCTATTCGCCATCGCAGATGCCGCGTACAAAGCCATGAAGAGAAGGAACAAAGACACTTGCATTGTTATCTCAGGTAGACTATGTCTGAACGTGATGTAAGCATTACTTCATTGTGAAAAAATATAAAAAACAGCCTGTTGTCTTCCTTCTGTTCGATTAAATAACAGACTTACTGGAATGCAGGCTTCAGGGTCTTCTTGTGGGGCAGCTGTATGACTGGGAATGATGTGATTAGATCTGTGGTCAGATGAGAATAGCTCAGCACTGACGTGGTGTGTGGTTTCCCAGTCACAGAGGACTGCTTCAGCAGGAGCTCACAATAGAGCTCAGTGCATGAGCAAATTGTTTTCTCTAGACATGCCCATTGTGTGAAAAAGACTAACAACATGGTTGTTTCACAATTTCAACAAAAATCTCTCTGAGACAGTGTTTGTTTTCCGTCTGGGATGTTGTGGAACTATTCTGAGGTGGGGCACATAGCTCAAGAGAAATAATCTGGTGACCACTCAGCTGCCTCTATAAGAAAACATTGATTATTATCCAGTGAGTGACCACAGTTGGTGACTACACTGCAAAAATATTTGGTATATGTGGTGCCACCTTGTGGCAAACAGAGGATTATGTTTCTTTTTTTAGTTTGAGTTGTAATACGGTGAGAAGATAATTTTGTGGCTTTGTTTAACCAGTAAATTCCATGAGTGCCACTGTGTGGTTGTTTAATCTGATCAGATGAATAGGTTAGGGTCTTGCCAAGCAACTCAGAGAAGTGAAAGCTTTGGATGTTTTTGTTTGTGCTCTTTTTTTTCCGCCTAGACTTACTATTAGCCCCAGAGGAATGTAAAACGAATATTTGATACTTACAATAATTATTATTTCATGTTATGGTTATAATTTTAATCTAATCACACTATTGTTAAAATGTTTTTAACGAAATACAGTAAAAACAGTAATCTGAAATATTATTACAATTCAGAAATAGCCGTCATTTCATTTAATTAAATCATTATTATTAATTAAAATGTATCTGAATTTTCATTAGCTATGATTACGGTCTTCAGTTTCTCGTGATTCTTCAGAAATCATTGTTATGCTGATGGTGCCCAGGAAACGTTCCTTGTTATTATCAATGTTGAAAAAAAAATGTTTTTGTGAAAACTATTGTAGGTACTAGTAGTATAAGAAAACAAAAAATCAAATAAGAAAAATTTATATTTATTAAAATACATAAAATTATTTTTACCAGTGGTCTTAGATTTTGTAAATTCCATTGTAAATTGTAATGGCTATAATTAGTTAGTATGTTATGTACTCATATAAATATGAGTCATTGTTTGTTTCTTTTGCAGGGGAGAGTGGAGCTGGGAAAACGGAGGCTAGTAAATATATTATGCAATATATTGCTGCTATCACCAATCCCAGCCAAAGAGCAGAGGTGGAGAGGTACGTACAACAAAAAGCTTTTCTGTTCCTCTCTCCTCGCTGCTGCAGTGATGAGTCATATTAAGACCACGCTGCATAGCATGCCTCTTTAATGTTATAATCAACAACCACTGAGCATTTCAGTATTTTATTCTGTTTATGTAGAAGCTGTTCATACATGAATCACTGCTTAGTTAAAACTAAGAGGAAGCACAATCCTCCAATTTTAAAGTGAAATTTCTCATGGTAGTGAGTGAATGAATAATATAGTTCCTCATGAGGAGGGATAGAAGTGAAATGTAGGGCAGAGATTAAAATAGTGCTGCGACACGCTAATTGAAATATGACAGATCCAAGTCGAGCTTGATAAAAAATTGATCAGAAACCCCACTATGCTTTTTGCCTTATCTCTTGAACTATGAAGCTTGAGAAATAAAACACCTAGTATTAGGAATATATAGGACAAGTTGCGTTTAATCATAAAGATCTTTATGTATCGCTCTTGTGCAACATGCTACATAGACCTTTATTCTTTTGTCCTATGCAGTGATAGTAATAACAATAAAGTCATGCTTTTGCAACTGTTACCCACCATCAGTTGATTAGCGCTTTGTGCTTATCTCATATCAGTGTTATTGCACTCAGAAGATATGCTTTATTTTCTCTGCTTGCTAAATGCTCTTTGGAAACTGGGCATTGATGAGTGGAAAATATTTTCATCTAAAGGAAGTACATCTAAAATTGTGCCAGAACACAGGGGCATTCAGCACTTATTGGAGTTTTTGCCTGTAGTGATTTTCAACCAGGGTATCATATGCACTTAAGCATTGATTTTGGTTTGTTATATCTTTAAATCACAAATTAATCATTTTAAATCTGTAAATTGAGACCAGAAAGATATGATGCCGTGTTACCTAAAGCGACACTGTGCTAAAAGTCGAAAGCAATGTGGAATTTTACAGGATGCTGTAGGTATTTAGGTCACAAAATGGAGGAAAGTGTCCTGCTTAATGCCTGACAAGCTTGTAACAGCAGGGTTAGGACCGAGTGGGGCAGTTTATCTAATGTGCAGTGTAGGTCATGCATGGCTCTTCGGCAGGAGAACCAATGCTGAGCATTCTGTGGTCTGACCCGTGCAGCAGGCCTCATAAATCATCCACTGAAACACTCTTAACCGCCATGCTGGGATACCACATGGTGATACTATATACACTAAAATAGCCAGATATAACCATGTACTTGCTCATAAAGGCTTTATTGAGACAGATTTGTGTATTTACTCTAATACCAAATGTCAGAAACAGTCAGATCCATCAGCCTCATATTAAAACTGACACCCGTTTAGCCATAGCCATGACTTGATGCACAAGTGGCTAATAAATGCAGTAGAAATGAAAAGACTGTGTGTTTATACAGGGTAAAAAACATGCTGCTGAAGTCCAACTGCGTCCTGGAGGCTTTTGGGAATGCCAAGACCAACCGCAATGATAACTCCAGTCGGTTCGGAAAGTACATGGATATCAACTTTGATTTTAAGGGAGATCCCATTGGCGGCCATATCAACAACTACCTGCTTGAGAAGGTAGGGGGCGCTAAAGAGGAGACAAGTAAAGCAACTCGTATGCGACTGTACGATTATCAAAGATAAACTAAAAAACGATGAAAAGGGCGATTATCAAATTACAATGGCTGCAGTTTTATTAAATGCTTGATTTTTTTTTTACGATAAAAATGTTACAATAGTTGTTCAGCATTGTTACTTTTTTATTAACGTTTTCAAAAAAAGTATTACAAATGAAAAAGTGACACCCTGACAATCATACAGAGCATTTTGCTTGGGCATTCACCACTCACTTTTGTCTAGCTTGTTAATATAATATGTGATGGAGAAGCTGTGAAATATTTATATTTATTATAAATTCATATGATCTTAATTAACACTTTTTAAAAAATGTCTTCCTTAGTCCCGGGTCATTTTTCAGCAGGAAGGAGAGAGGAGTTTCCACTCTTTTTATCAGGTGAGTGAAAGACTTACTGCAGATATTAAAAAACTGTTTTTGTTTTGCCAGCCATCCCAGACACCGGACAAATCCCACCAAACCTGTTTTTATGACTCTCCTGTCAGAGCCTTCAAAGCCTAATCATCTCTCACTTTTATTGCTCCCACAAAACATGTGCAAAACATCAGAACAGTGCCATCTGCTTGTTAATGCTCTGCAAACCATTATTATCAAGACTATAATTTACACGCGTCTCCATATCAACGTAGGAGAAATTATTCTGTGGGGAAAGTGAAAAGTGTTTTTAAATGTATTTTTCAGCTGGTGAAAGGAGCTCCAGATGCTCAGCTGCGCTCCCTGCACATTCATAGAGACCCTACAGTATACACCTACATCAAAGTTGGAGGCCAGATAAAGGTATTGCACATTTAAAGAGACTATTGTGGGTGGTTAAGTTTGTGTAATATATGAAAAATCTTTTTGGGTTGTTACAGACATCACAAAGGACCTCAAAATCCATCTCAGGCAAATTAAACCATTCTGGGGCAATCATTTTGATTATACAGTAGTTGTTTATTAGGTCAGTAGCCACTGGTGCATAATAACACTATAAGCAATTGCCTCATATCCTTAGCCGGTTGAGTCAAGATGACTTAGCACTGTTCCATTGCTTCTGCAGGGAGTTTAATGAGCGGGCACAAAAACAAATTTAGAGCAACAAACAAGGTGTCGTCATGGAACAGGCTGGATTGTTGAGCTCACAGAGGTTTGAAACAAACAGCCTGGAGCGCTTAGAACATTTCATGCCAGTTCCCAAGTCTTTTATAGGTTCACATGCTGGCTAAACTTCACACTATGTCCAGCTCAACTGTGGCTGCAAAAGGTTCCTGCTGTATGAAATCAGTGTTTCTCTGCAGGAGCTGTTAGCCAAAAGCATGCCAGAATAATTAGTGTTTTGAACGTTGCGCTCTTGTTTTAGAAAGTCTTGGGATTGAGCCGCTGTGTCAGCAACTTTCAGCTTTTAATTGCTCTGCTGTAAATTAAATGTGAATGTAACAGTAGGTTCAATGGCCTTTTATTTCAAAAGCATTGATTTACCTTCACTAAATGAAGGGCTTTTAGCCAGTTTAGCCAACCAGGCTGTCATCCCTAAAGCTAAATGATGTCAGGATGTTTTCACTTTACTTAATGTATTAGGATCTGTCAGCTTTTGTTTGTGAACGTAACTCACTCAGATTGTGTTTTTAATCATGCAGTCCTCTATAAATGACAGTGCTGATTTTAAAGCTGTCACGGATGCCATGAAGGTCATTGGATTCACTACAGAGGAGATTCAGACGGTCTACAAGATCCTGGCTACCATCTTGCATCTGGTTTAGTGTTTCTTATGCTTGTTTCAAAAGTGTTAGTAAGTGCTTTCAGTTGCTGTAGCTCAAACTCATTGATTGATCAATTATTTGATCTTTTCAGGGGAATCTGAAGTTTGGAAGTGATGGAGATGTGACTCTCATTGAGAACTCTAAGTTAGTGTCGGTTCTAGGAGATTTGCTGTCCACCAAAGACGAGAATGTAGAAAAGGCTCTACTCTATCGCACTGTGGCCACTGGCCGTGATGTCATTGACAAACAGCACACTCATCAAGAGGCCAGTTATGGCCGTGATGCTTTAGCCAAGGTATGCATTTGGGCTCTGGGAGACTTATTTTAGGAGATAAACAAAATTGTGGTAACTGCTCATCCAAAATATGAACTACTTGCCAGTGTCTGAATTAAAACTTCTACAGAGCCTCAAGTTTTTTTGTACACATTATTTTCTGCTTTTTTGAATTATTCGTTTTATATTTTACTACTTGTATTAAAAAAAAGAACGGAAAATTTAAGACACATTTTTAAAAACACATACTTTATTCAACAAGGATGCCATGAATTGATCAAAAGGGACAGTAAAGGCATAATGTTACCAGAAATTCTGTATCAAATATTGCTGTTCTTTGAAAAAGAATTATATTTTCAAGTACAATATTTGTTTTTTTTTTTATTTCAGTTGTGATAATATTTCACTATTCTGAAATTGCAGTTTTTTTTTACTGTTTTACATTTGAATGGCAGTATACATGGCTCATATCTTTAAAAAAAAATAATCTTATGTAGCTATGAAAACAATCTCATCGTAGCTGTGCAATCACAATAAAAATATTGACCAATACAGGCAAACACTGATGATTAAACTATTTACATCTGCGTTTCTTCATCCACCTGTGGGCTTTCACTCTTTCTTTGCTTCTCACAGGCTATTTATGAGAGGCTTTTCTGTTGGATTGTGGGAAGAATCAATGATATCATTGAGGTAAAAAACTATGACGCCAGGGTTCATGGGAAGAACACAGTCATCGGAGTCCTGGACATCTATGGCTTTGAGATCTTTCAGAATAACAGGTGAGAGCAAATGCTGTACCGTACATGAATTGGGCTCTTAACTGTCTGTGTTACTCTGCTCTATTTAGTATAATTAAAGTGTCTCTCCAATTTCTTCCTCATTTCATCCAGCTTTGAACAATTCTGTATAAACTACTGTAATGAGAAACTACAGCAGCTCTTCATTCAGTTGGTTTTGAAACAAGAGCAGGAAGAGTATCAGAGAGAGGGTATCCCCTGGAAACATGTGGGTTTTATTTGACTGTTTCTTCTCAAACTTTTCATATCTTTATTGTATACAAACAGAAACTCATTTTGCAGGGATCTCTGTGGCTTTAATGCAATAACTAAATAAACTTTGTTGTGATTCGTGTTTGTGTGTTCATGGAAACAGATTGACTACTTCAACAATCAGATCATTGTGGATCTGGTGGAACAGCAGCATAAGGGCATTTTTGCAGTCCTGGATGAGGCATGCATGAATGTGGGGAAGGTGACAGACGAGATGTTCCTGCAGGCTCTCAATGGAAAACTGGCGAAACATGCCCACTACACCAGCCGCAAGGTATTAATTAGGCCAATTAATTACATCTTACTATTTTGCCCAATATCATTTTAACCATGAGTACCTATAGAGTAGTATTACATCATTCATATATCTGAAAAGTTTTTAGTTTAATCAGGAATCATTTTTTTATATCTGCCTATCTTGCTCATGAGATCCAAAAGTAAAAAACTGCATAAAAAAGCATTAGACCCATCCTTTAAAGATGCATACATTCAATCAAAATATAGTAGAAATAGCAATATATTAAAATATTACTACACAAATTTTATTAAATACAGTAATTTATTTCTGTGACGATGCCATTATTATTCCTCTCTTCAGTCACATGATCTTTCCGAAAACATTCTAATATGCTGATTTGGTGCTTTATAAACCATTCTCTTTTATTGTCAATGTTCAAAACAGCTTACATACATAAATCAGAAATAGTAGTATGATAGAATGCTAACATAATTAAATTGTACGCATTACCCGGAACCAACACAAGGAGGCAATAACAGACAGTAAAAATGTTCTCCAGTATTTCTCAGTTCTGAGCCTTCGGTGATGTCACTGGCAACCAATGGAAGCTAGTAAGTCTGATGTCTCACAGCCCTGGCAAAGTGTCAGAAAGTGAGAGGGAGTAGGAGAGTTATGGATGGAGACAGGCCGAGATAAAGATAAAAAAAGGCATTGAGCGAAACAAAATGTAAACATAACCCACCTTGCAGAGTTCTAGACAGACGGGATCTCTGGAAACTAATCGGCCCTTCGTGCATTGCCCTGGGCACAGACCCAGCTAAAGGGTGAGTTTGGGTACAACTCAAAATGTTCTCAGAATGTATCCTCAGGTCACACAGGCTGCATTTACTTTAAAGGGGGAAGGAGAAGTGAGCTGGCATCGCCTGCCCCCTGATAATTCCCTCACGTCAGGCTGTGTGAATAATCAAAAGTCTCCCTGGATGCAGGAATAATAAGTGTCCTTCAGAGCTCATTTGTAATGCAGAGGATTACTCCTCGCTGTGGAGGAATCTCAGGCCTGTTAGCTAGATAGATGATATGCCCTTCTCCTGCTGTGTGTGAGCACAAACATCTGCATACGTATATCCATTTCAGTATGTTTTAGATATGGCTAATCCATTTGTGTAATGGTTACTGTTGCAAAATTTGACATGCGAAATGAGCTAATGAAAGAGAAATTGATCAGACAGTAGGGGAACATGGATTAGGAAAGCTTTCTAATATATTCAGGTGTGTGTTTCTCACATATTAGATCCAGGCTGTGACACTTTTGTCTTTCACAGCCGCCTCTGAGATGGTTTCAGGCTTGTTTATGGTGATATACATCCTCTCTGGGAGACACAAACTGTGCTGGCCATTTTCACAACGTTAATTAAGAGTTGCTTGTTAAAAATCTTTGGCACAGTCTCTTGCGTTTTTCCCCCAAAACTTGATAAAAAATTTCTGATAATTGTCTGATGTATTACCATTATTATATTTATTAAACACAGTAGGGATGCACTATATATATCACATGCGATTGTCATGCGGCTTTACGGACAAGATGCACATGACTATCACATGCAATATATCGTGCATCCCTAGTACACAGTTTAAAGACCGTGGTCTAGTTTTTAAGCTTTGGTTCTCATGCTGGAGATTTGATTCCCCTTCACAAACAATTTGCGCTCTTTAAATGTAAAAAAAACCCCCCTAAAACTTTAGTTGTAAAACAGTGCTTTCATGTCAGAAGCTTCATTGAATTGCTTGAATGAAGCATTCGCTTCAGTCTGTATACGTTATATGCTTTATCTAAGATGAAAACATTAGAAGTAATGGCAGGTCTAGCCTCAAGCTGCCATATCCATCTCAATAATGCGCCTCATTTACAGCCACTTTCACCTTCTGTGCTTTATCAGCTTGTTTACGTCTTCATTCATGTGCCTCGCAGGCGCTTGCTGTTCTCTGTTTTTCATCGCACCCTTAAAATGGCTTTGATCCTTCCAGATGTGTTATAAAAATGCTTCTTTTCCCATCAGCTTTTAATTACTGTTATTTGCTGACACAAGCGGCTGTCTGATGGTAAGTGTTCAGGGGTTTCGTTCCTTTCTCCTGTTCTTCTCTTTGATCCCAATTCCCCCACCCCTTGTTTTCCCTCTATTCATCACGTGCCGATTACAGGTGTGGCCGTGTGAGCGGATGCTGCCATGGGAGGTCGTGGGTGTCTGGTTGTGTGAAGGCGACGGCAGGCTCATTAACCCATCAGGCTTGTGTAGGCCGAAGCAACCAGCCAATTAGCTGTTGGTTTGTGCTTACGGAGAAGAGCTCCGGTAGCCTCTGTGCCCTGCTCTTCTGCGGAACTGTTCGTTAGGAAGAGATCATGACTTGTTTCTATCATAGTGGAAGTAATTGTAATGTTTTTGTGGTGACGTGTGAAGCACCTGCACATTTAGCACGTATGTTATCGGATAATTGGTGAAGGAATCCCCAGTGCTACATGCATTGACACGTCAATGGACCTGGGTTTTGGGCACAGCTTTTTATGTTTAGTGTTAACATATTGTTTTTCTTGAAGTTCTTTCCACTTGACTCATGTTAGCGTTGGCCAGTACATTGAACTCTGCTTCATCTTTACCCTGCAGTGCTGGTCAAGTGATTTTAACTTTGACCTTGCTTGCAGCTGACCTTTCAAGTGCAGCCAATTTGCATGACGAATCTATCTTTCCAACCCATATCTAGGATTTATGCATTGCGTATTTTGCAGTACAATGAAATAAAAGTTTAAAAACTCTCAAACTTTATAAAGAGATCTTGAATTCCTTTTTTTTAGTGACTGACTTAAATTCGTCAATGATGTTTTGTGAGTCCTATTTTTCATTATTGTGTACCTAAGCAGACACAAGAAGTTTTTAATTGTTTTTTGTTATAATTTCAAATGTTCTCACAGTTTACTTTTATATTGGTCTCTGTGTTTGATCTAGGCGGCTAGAATCCACAGTAATTTGGATAGCTGGCTGCTGTTGGCTGTGTTGTTGTGTGAATGGTAGATTTTGGGCTTCGTTGGCAGGTACCATTGCCATTACTGTGTTTGTTTGGCTTAACCAACACTCTGTATTGAAAGGCACAGGTGTTAGACAGGATGGTGTGGTCCTGGGGGGTGAGAATAAAGCTTGGAGTAGGAGGGTGGAGAGGCATCTGTGCAACCAGCAGGTTCCAGGATTAAATGTGTCTGTACAATCACCCTGTTTTTTTTGTTTTGTTTTGTTTTGTTTTTTAGACCTTGTAAATTAGGACTGGGTAGAATTGCAGTGCTTGTGGGTTGTTACTGTGGCCTACAGATTAGCACAGGTGGAGCCTAACTGTGTAGATGATGTGAGTTTAAATCCAGATTCTACCAAATAATGTTGTAAACATGGCAAAAATGCTTTAGTGCAGCAACATTTAGTGTTGGTGTTGGTTTTCCTATTTTTGTTAAGGATTGAGACTGTTTAGTGGAAGGTCACTGGTTCATTCCTACAGTGCTTAAGCCCCAGGATGTACTGGGGAAGACTGGGATTTTGCTTAGTTAAACCTAATAAACATCATTTGCATCTTAAAAATATTTAGGCCAGTAAATCAAAATAACGCATCACAATTCTTTTTAACTTATAATTTATTCCTTTGGTGGCAAAACGAATTCTGACCAGCCGTTACGCCAGTCTTCAGTGACACAATACAAATCATTCTTATACAGTATATCATTTTGAAACATATAGTTCTAATTGCTAAAAAAGAAATAATAATCAAACACATATCTGTGATAATGAAACTGTCATTTTTCTTTTATATTTAATGGATAGTTACACTTACGTGACAATTATGCAATTGTTTTCTTGTGTGTCATATTTTTTTAAATTAGATTACTATGTAAATGCTCTTATTGCATTTTTATAATATTGATGGTTATGTTAAAGATACTGTATTATATGTGCAAAAAAACACCTGTACGCCTTATTCAGCTCGCTGCCATTTTGATTTGAAACCAAGGCTGTGAGGGTAAACAGGAAATCACAACAATAAGATGTGTGGCTGTGTGGACTACAAACCTACGTCTTCCTTCTCTTAAGATCCACTGCGTGAAAAGTTCACTCACTGCTCATTATTTTTGGCTTTTTTCCTTGATTTTATTCGTCTTGATGTTTCAAAATGACTTGCTTGTGTGCTTGCTCTTACCTTATGAGGAAATAAAAGGGCATTTTAATTTTCCACTCATATTAGGAAAAAATGCAAGTGATGGCACTAGTGCCTCTGTGTCCTTTTAAAGCGTGTTTCAGCTTCACTCTTCACACAAACAATAAATATTTGTCATATTAATATTTACAGGCTATCTTCATTTTTTTAAATTTTTTTGTTTATATTGTGAAATGAAATGCATTGCATTTTTCATTGTGTTTATTTGAGAAGATGAATCTGATCAAACAGTTGCTTAACTCACTGGTTATTTAAGAAAAAAAACAAACAAACATGAATTTACAAACATAAAACATTCCAATCATGTTTCTAAATTAACTTAATAAGGAAAAAAAAAACAAAATGCAATCATTTTTCTGTAAAAAAAGAAATTGAATTAAGTAGTCTACATTCTAAATAAATAGATTATTTCTAACATATGAATATTTGTGGTAAAGTGTCTGAGTTAAGATGGGTCGATCGATACCAAGCTATTTTCTTTGTCACTTCGACTGTGGTATGTCTTATGTTGTAAAGACATTCATATTCTTACCAAGTTCAGTCATTTTTTCTTCCATGTGAGTTTACTTTTACACCGTAAACTCTGTCGCCATTATCTCCTGACAGTATATAGCCTACCGTTTGGGCAGACAGAGGAGTTCAGAATTTGTGAAATTATGTGTGATCGCTTTTTTATGGCTAACCGATCAACATTTGGGTAAACAACAATACTCCATCGCGAATGCTGCTGGTCTTCTACTAGCCTGCTATCCCTCACAAGCCTCGGTTTCTAATTAAAATGGTGGCGGGCTGAAGAAGGCATATATGGTTTGGTGCATAAATAAACAAAAAAATGATTGACTGCTTCGTTCTATAAAGGAGGCTTGAGGTTTGAAGGTGTAAACTTGTTACAGCTTGTTAAAACTTTTTTACGCTTTTCAAATCCTTCTGTGACTCATCTCCATTTTGACTTTTCAGTCATCTGTGCTCTTTATTTTGTAAAATGGAAAATGCAGTATGGCTCCATATCTTTGATGATTTATACTAAGAGACCTCATTTTATTCACACATTGTGTTGTTGCATGTGACTGCGTGTTTCCCGGCATGACTAATTGGAAATATATCATGTTTTTTAAAAGACGCAGTGAGTGTGTTTGGAGCCTGGTCTGGGTCGAACCCATAAAGACCTTAAACTCTTGGGAAATGCAGTCTTCAGATGCCACACATCAAGTATGAATCTCCATTGCCATTTGAAAGGAGTTTTTTTTCAGCACAGCTTCAGCCATCCATTCAAATTGATTTTGATTGCTATTCCACTTCGGGTGAAGTGTTCAGAGTTTGTCCTCTCTGGTAGAGATACAGCAGTAGCTCATCCATTCCCTTAGAGGGCCGTTTTATCTGTATTGCAGTTAAAATGAGCCGAGTGAGTCACTGCATGCACAAACCAGAGACCCGTAAAGTGGCACCCGACACAGAATAGAGATGCTGGCATCTACCACAATAGAGACTGTGATAACAAAGCTCACTAAAACTTACTGATAGTCAATCCTTTAATTAATCCGGCATGTGGGCATGTGACTGCTTGTGGCTTGAGGGATACGGAGTGTCATTGTTCCGTTCTGCTTTAATCCACAGAAACGGGCGTCCCTGTTCATTCAGTGGATCAGCAGCATTCTGTATCTTAATGAGAGCTGAGGCTGCTTGCCTTTGATGTCACTGCTGTATTTTATGAATGACAGTGACTCTTATATAACTGCACTAGCTGCCCTCACCCAGAGTACAGAGACTCTTCGAGGAGGACAGTGATCTGGTGCTGATAATAGGGCAAGTTTATGCACAGTTGGGATTTAAAAACCTTCGGGCTTTCTTCTGTAAATAATTAAGAACTAGCAATAAGGCATGAGCAATAGGAAAAAGGACACTACTATTCAGTAACTGTTTGCTTTTGTCAATCAAATTATTTGAAATAATAATTCTCCCAGCAGGTAAAATGTGTAGGCTGTCAGTTGCATAGCAACTTGATGCATTAATATAAACCATGTAGGCACAGGTGTACATTTTACAGCTTCAGATGGTGCAGAGTGAAGTCATAATTTAAGTCATAAGTATCTTTTTTTGTAATTAGAATTAAAGCAGGCACACTTGCTACTCAACACTAAATAATGCAGTTTAAAGGGTGGCGTCTCTTTCACAGTTTTTCACTGAGATCCTTTCAGCACAGCTTTTTTAGCTCTGCTGTCTTATGTCTTATAGAAGTGCGCATCTCATCTATCTTTCATAATCGCAGAGTTACTTAGATGTTCCCTCCCAGTCTTTGAGCTGGCTCACTCTTTCTCTGACGCTGCTGCACTTTCGCAGGCTTGTTTACTGCAAAAATGTGCAGTTTATGTGTTATTTGGGGTTTCAAGAGTCTACTTTTTTGTCGTAAAAATCTAATTTCCCATCTCTGTCTCCACAGCTTTCCCCCACGGATAAAAACCTGGAGTTTGACCGAGACTTCCGCATCCGCCATTATGCTGGAGATGTGGTGTAAGTGCACTCTCTGCTGTTTTGGACCATGAGCTCTAAATGCAGTAATTAAAAAGCACTGTTAGTAACCCACAGAAGGCTTAACTAAGCGGAAAGAGATCTAGTTCTTCCCTTGAGCACAGATTGGGCTTGAAAAGGTTTGGTAAATAAACATTGAAATGACGCAAGTGTATTAGTCACTCCGAATGATGTAAATACTGGTTACCAAAACAAGATGATTCCGAAAGTGAATGCAGTTTCAGATTCTCACTTCAGCGGTTTGCAGGCTGTCAGTTATTTGGGTCTGTGGGTGTAGGTGCGACCCCACATTGAAATGCCTTGTTGATGTTTGTGTGTGAAACAATGACAGAAATGGGTATATGAATTATCTTCTCAATTAAGAAACCATAGCTTCTTCAAGGGTGCATGGACTCAACCAATAGAAACAGAAGTCTGCCCACTTTGTTTTTTTACGTCTGAATTTTGCCTTGTGCAGACCATCTGTGTATATTTATTCATTCGTGTGTTTTGTTTCAGTTATTCTGTTGTAGGCTTTATTGACAAGAACAAGGACACCTTGTTTCAGGACTTCAAGAGGTTACTTTACAACAGGTCAGTATTACCATAAAGTACATCCTTCAAGTCTTATTTGCATACCTGCCAGATGTCACGCAACATTCGTGACTTAGCATATATCTGTCCTTCTGCTTCCGTGTTTCATAGCTCTAACCCTGCGCTAAAGGCCATGTGGCCAGAGGGCAAGCTGAGCATCACAGAGGTCACCAAACGACCCCTGACTGCTGCCACGCTCTTCAAAAACTCCATGATATCTTTGGTGGAGAAATTGGCCAGCAAGGTGCGTGTGTTTGTGTAGACCATATCTGATTTATTGGTGATATGTCAAACAGTCGGTGAAATATAAAGAGCTTTTGTCAGCAGTAAATGCAGATTAATGTGCTTTTTACAAAGCAACTTACCAAATAAATACTCATGTGGATATTTAATATTGATTTCAGCAAAGCTATGTAGAAAGTTGCGATATCTGAAAAACTTTCTAGTTTGTCCATCAGTATAAAACATATTTTAACATGTATTTTTGTTTAAGCCATCAGTATTATTTCAGTTAATTTTATTACGGGGTTTGCTAAGGGATTGGGAGTTTCTACCTTTACTAAAGCTGTTTAGTACCGTCAGTCTTGCACATTTGTCTTTATGTCTAATTTTGTACATACGTTGTCTACTTAAAAAAGTTTTTAAGGCGACTATCCTCGTAGCTGGTCATTGTAATCATTTTAAAGTCTCTTTAACAAAGTTTTTTAGAAATCGCTATGAGAAAAATGATTCTGGAAGTCATTAAAAAGTTTAGGGTGACTGTTGCACTCAATAGATGCAGTTACTCACAATTCGCTCTCTGTTGGTCTATATAGGAGCCGTACTACGTGCGTTGCATAAAGCCGAATGATGTTAAGTCACCACTGCTGTTTGAACACGAGCGCTGCAAGCACCAAGTGGAGTACCTGGGCCTTCTGGAGAACGTCCGTGTGCGACGAGCTGGTTTTGCTAACAGACAAACCTACCCACGGTTCCTTCAGAGGTGAACTTTCTCTGTTTTTCCATTTATGTGGCCAACGGGTGTCAATTTCAAAGCGTTTTTTTATATTTATTTGTTTTTTTTATGTTTCAGTAGTATTTTTATTTGATGTTCTGCATGATTTGACATTCGTGTATGGTTTCAGCTCATGAATTGCAACTCAATGCTCTTGTGACAGCTTGTGTGAGACTGTTGCGTATTTGGTTACGGGTGACATGTGAAACTACAGATTGATCAATCAGATTGTGAAGATCTTATGCAACGTCTGTTGGTGTGAAACTGTCATCCTCTGGAGTCCCTTCTTCAAGAAGTGTCATAATTGCTAAAGGGTTTTATGTAACAATGACGTGCAAACTGAGTCTTTCTCAAAAGCCTTGAGAGCATAAATTGTCACTCACTATACAATGATTCTCCATATATAGGGACCAGAATCCTTGAGAAAAAAAGCTTTAAGATATTCTCCAAAGGGCTCTGAGGTCTATGTGTATTGCTCAAAACAAATAGTCCCCTTAAAAAAACTTTGAACCACACTTGCCACAAATCCAATGAGTTCATGAGATTCAACACCTGAGTTGACAAAATGTCTGCTGCTCAGAGGAAGTTGGACTAAAATTAATCTAATTGAGAATGCAGTGTTAACAGCACTCACAGGAGTGATTTGTGTCTCTGTCACAGCTGCAGATGTGCATGGAATATAATGTACTACTTAGAGACGAGATTGGACAAATGAGGATTTGATCCAATGGGTCTGGCCTCACATCACTCTTAAATAATGCAAATAATTTGTTAAATAATGCATGTTATAGAAAGGATAGTTTGGACTATATTCTGATTGAATGATTGATTTAATAAATATGTTTATAAATGACAGTATGTGAGGTATTGCTCTATCTTTGAAACATTCTTCTTTTCTGTTAATTATTTAGGTATAAGATGATCTCCGAGTTCACCTGGCCCAACCATGACCTGCCGTCAGATAAGGAAGCGGTGAAACGTCTATTGCAGGGTTGTGGGTTTGAACACGATGTGGCTTACGGCAAGACCAAAGTGTTCATTCGCACCCCTCGAACCATCTTCAGCCTGGAGGAGCAGAGAGCCGAGATGGTGAAGAGGATCGTCCTCTTTCTGCAGAAGGTTGGAGCTCAATACCTCAGACTAGTTATTGTAGCTTAGACTGGTTGTGTACTTGCATAAATAATAAAAACAGTGGCTATTTGGATAAATATACTGTATGCCCTTGCATAATAAATAAATAAGACCAGTATCATTTTTTTACAAGAAAATAATACGTTTAAAGTGAAATATTTTGCCAAAAGGTTAGTTAGCTTTACTGTCACTTATATACTTTTTGGGCACCATATAAATAGATATGCATTTGAAAATCGAATGTCCTCCCACATAGTGCAAGATTCTTCATGCTTGCTCCTATGAGTCATGATAACATTCTTAGACCTCACGACTAACCTCAGCTAACCTTATCAAACCTCATTATAAGCTACCGTTCAAAAGCTTGGGGTCAGTAAGATTTTTTAAAATATTTTTGAAAGAAAATGTTGAACGTTGAAAATGTTCTTTGCATTTATTTGATTAAATACAGTGAAGTAAAACTTTAAACTAGCTATTTAAACTAGCTATTTTCTACTTTCTTTTATAGCAATTTAAATGTATTTACATTTTTGATAATTTTAATGCAGCTTCCTGAATATGTGTATTTAAAATGTAACTCGCTTCAGTCTGTTGAGAAGTAGTGTATTCGAAATTTCTTAGAAAAATCACAATGCGGCGACATCCAATTTTTTATAAGTCATTTATTATATTTCATTTGGTATTTGGCTGGTTTGCAAAAATTAAATTTCATCAGGAATTTCTTGTCTTTAGTATGGCACGCACTCATGCACTAACTAAATCAGCTTCAGAGATGACAAGGTGCCATATCCACACCACCCTATGTTCCTGTGATTCATTGACACCATTACTTTTCAACAACAAACCTCACACCACAGCAGACTGTAACAAGGCAACAATAGAACAATATGGCACCCAAATCCCACCACCTCATAGCATTTTCGTATTTTGTCTGTGTAAATACACAACATACAGTACAAATGTGGGATTTTTAAAAGGACTTTTATTTTTCCTCAGGAGCATGAGAATACTTTGAATGGCAGATTTATTGATTGCCAGTGTCACACAAAATGATTGTGGGTACTTAGTGTACATTCCCCGCTCTGGCTTTACTGTCTTCAGTGACTGACAGTTATTAGAAATCAAAGCATCTATTCTGTCAGCTCCTGTCTGCGCATGGTGTGTTTTTTTTTACCACTCCCCCATTGCAAGATCTTATTTGCTATTTCAAAAGATGTTATCAGGGGGTACCCATTATCGAGATGCTTTTAAACACAAACTGACATGGTTTTCCACCACGCTTGTGTTCAATATCAAACTCTCAGTTCTGGGCTCAGTGTTTCTGTCTTACAGTCTCACCGGAGTGCTGCATTCATGAGCAGACACACATCAAAGTGTTAAATCTATGCTCTTCCTGAATCAGAGATTGATTATTTGATCTTTTGTATAGATTCAGAGCTGGATAAAGATGTCATCCTGACACAGGTTCATCTTTGGGTCCCTAAGGGGGTAAAAAAACATATTTGAGGGTATGTTGTCAGTGTATTAATCACATTGTATACCTCCAGGCAACCGTGCGTCTCAGCAGAGCTGATATCACTTGTGTCACAAAAAACAGCTTATGGTTGGCCCTAAACACTGACACCATTCACATATGTGAATTAAGGTTTGGATCATCTTTCTTTCACGCACAATCCCTTTATCAGCATATGGCAGACTGGTTTGATTTGTGCCAAGTCTCCCAGTTTTGCCAGCGGTTCCAACATTTGTGCCAAAAGCACTCAGTAAACCCAATTTAAAAATGCTACTGCTCGTCTCTACGAATCTCCTTATTTGTAGACCTTTGAGTTCTGCTTCCTCTTATTCTTTGTCTCTCGCTTCTTAGTGCATAGATCATGGGGATGCATTTACCTTTCATCTTTCTCAAGCTCGTAAAGCAAAAGAACCCACAATCCCCTCAATCAATGCTCAGTTATTCTTTACCTCCCACTTTCTCTTCACTGATTTCCTGTCTGTCTCACCCCACCACTCCTTCACAGATTCCCAGCCATTTTTCTGTGCCATTGCCTTCCTCAGCCCCCTCACTGCCATTTCTAAGCCGTTACGCTTTAGCACTTCTCCCGTAGGTGATGAAAATACCCAGGATCCTCTGCTTTGCCAGTGAGCTCCTTTGGGCAGATGCAAGATGCCGTGCTGTCTCTCGTTGTACGACCCTCTGTTGAGTTCATCAGCAAGATGTGTCTTTGAATGGAGGCAATTTGAAGCAAAACGGATCAGCTGTACAAAACACAAACATCAAGTGACTACATTATTCATGAATTTCCTCCCTTTTAATTAATATTTAATACGTTCAAGCCTCAGCATCCACATTGATCTGCCATGTTAGTTGTGGTTTCTGTTTTGAGAGAAGCTCTCTGTTTATTTTATGAACTGAGTTAAATCCCAGATCACACATTTCTGAACAGATTTAAGACTACTTTTCAAACACAATGTGGATTTTATTTCATTTGCTGAGGCAAACAAACGCTCAATGCACAGAGATGTGTATAAATCTCCTATATTTTCTCACATAAATCCCTTATGCCTCCTCTAGGATTGTTTGTTTTTGCTCAGATCTTTTCTTCAGCATCTTCTTCGTTTTGCTGTGTCTGATTATAGCGATAAGCGAACACCATTTTAAAGAAAAATGAAGCATCTTTTACTCAGCATGGTCAATTGGGGCTTTTTCCACTTTATACTTGTCATATAGATTTTTGTGAAATGTACGCCTGGTTTTGTGATGTATGATTGCAATAACCCCATCCGGACGGCTCAGGAGACAACAGTTAATGGGGACATGCCATCACTGGCAAAGTGGGAAGTGGAAATGTACTGCATCTAATGAAGGTGCTTTACCATTCTGTCCTTGAAAAGAGCCATGTCAGATCTCAAGGTCATTAATCTGGGCAAATAATAAAGGAATATATCAAAATATCTTTGCACTACTTTAGCAATATTTTGTCTGCATGCTTAAATGGAGATGCATTCTATGTAATCAGTTGTTGACTGAACATCCGCAATCGCCATAATTTGCTAATTAATAATTGAGTGCAATTTGTTGCCCCCCATTCTCTCATGGATGGGGTTTTGGTTCGTTGCTGCTGTCACCTCTGGCTTGCTTAGTTGGGGACACCTGATTTCCAGTGATTATCGTCGTCTTGACCACAGAGACTGTCTCTGCATTTGATAAATAAAGTTTAATTCTCATCATTATACATTACCATTACTCTGTTCTTCTATTTGATAATGTTCAGTGCTTTGCTGCAATCTGTATTGTTAAAAGCGCTATATAAATAAAAGAGACTTGACTTGACTATAGGTTTTATAAAATGTAGTGATATATGTAGTAAAATATATGATATTATGCTTTGGATTAAAGTGAAGTAAACATGGAAAAAAACCTAACTCCAAAATTAGGTATTGTCTTATGCCAGTAAGCAAACTACCAGAAAACATTCGAAACCATGCACATAACAACATGCTGTAAAATTACTACCATATAAAGAGAATTTCGCACCGCTTGCATTTTATTGAAGAAAAAAATATACAAATTTTAAGAAGTATTGCAGCAGTCAAATGTAAGGACCGTGACAGCTGCAAAAGGAGCCTTGCTGTTATTTGGCTGAGAAAGTGGCAGCACCCCAACACCTACCCCAGACACACACACACTAGTCCAACAATCTGCCAGAGGACACAGAGAAGATGGAAGCTTCCATCACCAAGTCAATGGTTTGCCAAGCACATGGTATTGATTTATGAAAATGGCTCCTTTCACGTCTTCCTCCCCCACCGTCTCATGGGGTTGTCTGTGGTTAGGATCTTTTCTGTATGCGTTTAACTCTGTCACATACCCTGACCGCGATTCCGTCCTGCCAGTTTGGGAAATTGTGTGTGTTGAGGGATTGTGGGATTTGCCTGCCTGCCTCTCTGATTAATGATAAGTCACCTCACATTCTGTCAGCCATCTGTAATTGCCTTTTGACACCTGATGGCACATCTGAATAGATTCTGCTAGAATTTCTTTGTCCCGTTTTCTGCAGGGTGAGATATTCTAACAGCATCGTTTTATTCTTTTTTTACATTTCACCTCAATTAAGAAGCTGTTTGCACAGCAGTTATAGTCATTAAAATACATAGATCTTATCCTGTCACACTCTTGTCTTTTTAATAATTTTATTTTCTGCAGCCCTGAATAGAAAATTAGAGAGGAAAAAGTACTAAACAATAGGATTTGATTGAAAGGTTTATGCTTTAATTATTTATAACGCCAGACTTCTTTGTCTTAGCTTTCTCCAGTTTGGCTTTGATGAGTGTGGAAATCCGCTGCAGAGGGGTGGTATTGTTCTGGGTTTGTTAAACGCTGATCAGACGAGCTGACTAGGGAGGGGGCGGGGTGAGTTGAGGTCCTGTTATTGGCCTGATTTACCCACATTCCCTCGGGTGTTGTCTACTACCACTATCCTCTCTAAAAACAAACACAGGCCGTCTGTCCAGCCCACTATTTTAAGCATTTCCAATTTCATCAGCATGGACAGCATGGAATGTGTGTTCGGCATCAATTCTCTAAATGAGCATAAACACAATTTGAACAGCTCTAGCAGATTTTACTCAGACTGCTATATTGGTTGTGATTGAAACGATTTTTCTAGGTTGTGATTTTATTTCTGCCACTGAATAAAAAATATAAAAAGATAATTGCAAATGATCTTTTACAATTTTTACTTTACATCTTGCAATTTTGACTTTTTTCTCAGAGTTGTGAGATATTAACACACAATTTTGAGAAATGAATTCAGAATTGTGAGATATAAACCGGCAATTATGTTTTTTTAAATATTTGTATGATACTGCAAGTCTTTTTTTCTTCTCAGAGCAGGACTTTATAACTCGCAATTATATTGAATTGAGAGATACAAACTTGCAATTATGAGAAATATATCTCATTTATATCTCACAATTCTGAAAAAAGTAACATTTGCAAGTTGATATGAATTCTGAGCTAAAAATTCTGAATTGCGAGATAAAGTCACAATTACCTTTTTTATTCAGTGGTTTAAACAGGCTTCTGTAGGTATATTTGTAACATTTATTTGTTAATTTGATATGATGAGAGCTGTCTGCTGCATTACTGAAATTATAAATATTATAGTTTACTCTAAGTGGTAGTCAAGAATAAATTCAGAATCGTTTTCACCTTCTAATGTCTAAAAACATCTGCTCAGAGGTTTAGCCTGACAAAAACAATAGGTTATGCAATAAGCATTTTCTTCATTATGTAATATGTAAATACAGTTTGACATTACAATTGCAAATCATCATCAGCTTCATTTCTACCTACTTTTGAACCGAAAAAGCTAACTATAGTTAAAGCATATTTCAAAGTGTTTTAAAACCAAAATGAAAATCTGGGATGCATGCAGCATTGTTAAGATTTTAAATTGACCCCTCATCCTCTATTTAGCAAGCTAATTACAATTATGCTCTGAGTAACACAATATAATTGATGCTTAATCAATAATATCAATACGTTATTCTCTGAATTGCACAACATTTCTTTCAGACTGATTGACTGGTTTGTGTTTAAAAGTGACAAGTGTACATCATGTACATCACATGTGTTTGGTGATGTAGGACCTCTGGTAGCAGATTTGCTGAGTATGAATGTGGAGCCTTGCTGTTTCTTCACTCCTCTGCATTAGTCATATGGTTAAGTTACGTAATAGGTCAGGCACAGTAGCACAGCAACTCAAAGGCAAGTTCTTCCTTGAGGTAAGTTCTAGCACACAGGCAAAGACTAGAAATCATTATAGGGAGACTCGCCCACACTACGGTGCTGATTTGTATTTTATTTTAAACAGAATTTGAATACAGTGCATGAGGCATCTGCGGTGACAGTTCAGGTCACCAAAATCAGCATCCTTATAATATTTACAATATATTAAGACAGTATTATGGAACAGGATATTGGATGGTCTTTGGACAACACTTTAAGTTAAGTTTAACCACACATGTTTATGATGCCATATTTGCCGGACCTGAGTCAATGTAAAGTGGGGTTCAACATATGGTAGGGATTTTTACTGAGTAATAAGCCACTCAAACAGCTCCTCAGAGGTCCATTATCATGTATTATTGATGTCTAAGATCGGCCTTACACCCACGGAAATGCACTTTGGGTGCCACAGATCAAATTATATGTATGATTAGCTATATTCCTTGCTATATTCCACTCAGTCTAGCTATATTGTACACAGTAGCAGATGTGTTATATAGGGCATTTACCTACCAGGGGTATTCTCATAGACAAATAAACATCATAAAATTGCTATATTTAGACTTGAAGTAACGGAAATGCTTGAAATGACATTATGCATCTGGATGCAGGAAAAAGATAACTATTCAGTTACAACTTAAAAATAGACTTCATCAGGTTATCGTACATTTACTTTGTACTTTTTTCTTTTTACACTTTTGTCTTGTCTAAAATTAAAATGTAGTAAATGCATGTCATACAGTATATCTTTATTATAGTCAAAAAATTTTATTTGCCTTGAGGTAGTCCATATTGTAAATTTAGATATGATATGATATTATGATCTTTTAAACTCTTTTTCTCTTTCACACAGGTGTGGCGTGGGACACTGGCCAGAATGCGTTACCGCCGCATGCGTGCCGCCCTCATCATCATCCGGGCATACAGAAGATACAAGGTTAAGTCATACATCCGTGAGGTGAACCGGCGCTTCAAAAACGTGCGTGGCATGAAGGATCACGGCAAACATGTGAAGTGGCCCACACCGCCCAAGGTTTTGCGCAAGTTTGAGGAGGCACTGAGGAACATCTATAACAGGTCAGAATTAAAGGACAGGAAGTGGCAGTCTCACTGGTGTCTGTGTGACTCATGGGGGTAGTCATGTATGACTCCAGCTGTGTTGCATTAACGTCAGCCGTATGGCGGGGGACACATACCTAATGTTACCATAACAATTTAATGTCTGTGACTCACTCCCGTGCTTTCAGCTCTTTATCATTGTTGGACAAGGAAATGTTATTTTTCTGCTTTAGGCTGGTGTATTTCTTGGGTTTTTAAGTAAGGAATCGCTCTCTTGTGTTCAGCAGGGCTATTGTTGCTGCCTGAAGCACTTATTGATCTTTGGATCAAAGTCTTGTTGGAGATCTATTCACAAGAGCCTTAGCACAGCTCTGACCCTGACCACGATGTAGAAAACAACCCAAAAGTCGAAAATAATATTACTGGTTTATTTTTCTAGTCACACAGCTAATGTATGACATTTTTGGGCATTTTATGGCATTTAAAAAAATGTCAGCTTTTTTTCAATGCTAATTATATTATCAGCTTTACAGCTTGAGTTAAACATCTACCTGAAGTTAACATGGATCTCATTTGGCTTGCACCCTTTTACTTTAATGGAAAAACTGCATTACAATAAATAACAAATGAATACAATCAAAATAAAGGACAAAAAGCACTCAAAAACACTGCCTAAAACAAGTTAATATATATTTAAATATTTTAGCTTATATGCATGTAGTGTAAAACTATTGCTTTAATTATAAATTAACATGCAAAGTTATTGTTTATTCAGTAGGTATTCTCAGGGGGTACTTTCTTTACTTATTTTTTGGATAATGCTTTTTTTGTTTATTTTTTTAAAAACATTGAAATTTTCTGGTTATATTTATGTGGACTTTTTAAGATTTTGTGAACAAAACAATTGGCTTAGTGTTTATGATATTTATTTAAATCTATTTTAGATGGTGGGCCTGGACGCTCATTAAAGACTTGTCTCCAGAGGAGATGGTGCAGATCAGGGCTAAAGTGGCCACATTAGAGTGTCTGAAGGGGCAGAGAGCAGATCTCGGCCTGCAGAGAGTCTGGGAGGGCAACTACCTGGTTCGTCTTTAAAACCATCTGGTGTAAAATAAATGATAAAACATTTAGTTTACATCGTTTAACACAACTTTTTTTTCTGTTCTTAGAAAAAGGACAGTCCTGGTACAGCGTCTTCCTTTACTCTTGTTTCCAGTGATCTGCAGAGGAAAGATAAGTTCATGAGAGTCCTCTTCTCCTGCAATGTCCGCAAAGTATGTCCTTTATTGTACAGTATTTGGTTGAGTCCTTTCTTACTGACAGTTACATGAATCATTGCTGCAATATCAGATGTTTGCTTAGCGTGTAATACTAACCTCTGCAATATTATTGTCTCCACAGATCAATCGCTTCAATAAAGCAGAGGATCGAGCATTGCTCATCACTGATCGCCACCTCTACAAAATGGACCCCATTAAGCAGTACAAGCCCATGAAGAGCATCCCACTCTATAATGTAAATATATACTTTTTGACACCATGAATTGCATTCACACAGCAGCAGAAAATAATTGTCAGTCATATTTGAAGTGCAAATGCAGTTTGGTGTTTAAATAAAAGTTACTATCATATTCTTCTATTCCAGAAATCACTAAATTTTAAGAGCGGTTGTAATCAAGAATTGACTATTTATTAGATTATTCAGATTGTAGTATTGTAATTTTTGTTCTCCTCATTGTTAAATCAAACTACATTCTATTTTAAAAATGTCTATTTTAATCTGTAACTCTGATACTTTTCATCCCGGTAGAACATTTAGTCTTTTCGTTCATGGTCACTTTACATAACATGGCTTAACACTACATCTATTTCCATTTAGCTTGAAATGTCTCGTATATTTTTTTTTACTTTCCACTCCTGCATTACTATAATGTAAGCCTTTACTGTTACATTTGATTAATACATTTTACCATTGCAGCATAGAAGAAACAATGTCTTTCACAAAAAATATCTTCTTTTCAACTGCTTGAAGGTTGTTTTTATTTAAACAATTTAGGTAACACTTTAGTATAGGGACAGATTCTAACTATTAACTAGTTGCTTATTAGCTTTTTTTAACATATTCAGCCTATCGTTAACATATTGACTGTTTATTAGTACTTATAAAGCACATACTCTACATCCCTAATCCCACTCAATACCTAAACTTAACAACTACCATTAATAAGCAGTAATTAGGAGTTTATTAAGGCAAAAGTCCTAGTTAATATTTAGTTCATAGTGAGAACTGGACCTTAAACATTAAGGGGCAGTTTCCTGAACAGGGTTTAAGACTAGTCCTAGATTAAAATAAATATTAATAGCTGTCTTAACTGGAAAAAGCTTGCACTGAGATATCTTAAAATACATTATTGTCATTGTTTGGTCTTAAAATGCTCACAGATAATGCATTTTTGTAAAACATGTTTCTAAAAATTCTTAAAAGTCCTAAATTAGCAAAGGTCTAGTCCTGGCTTAATCTAAACCCTATCCAAGAAACCGGCCCTGTAGGTACCAGTGGGTTGAATAAGAAATATTGTATGTAGTAAATCTCTGATTGATTTCTGAATGCTGGAGAAGAGCAGTTAACATCTCCTGATTTGGGAAAGGTCAATGCCCAGCTGAACCTCTCCTGCCCCTTACATTTAATTATTGCTCCAGTGTCACAGAACGCACAGGTCAGGAAAATGGATAAAATGATTTATGTGACAGCTAACTCCTCAAAGACAAAAGAATATCAATGACACGGATTGCTTTATTAAATGGATGGGCTGGAACCATATCATACAAAAACATTACTGAGATATTATCCCAAAAATAAATAAATAAACACCATTTTAATCTCCTCCCCCCCAAAACAATCCACTCTGCAACTCAGCTATGCTCCTCCTCCTTCATCCGTCTTCTTCTCCACCGTTGTCATGCCAACATCCCAGGGGATGGGGTTGTCATGGTGACAGAGCGGGAGGGGAGATCAGCTGATGTCTAGTATCGTTCCGGCATGTGCACAAATTTGCCTCCTCTGTGTGTTCCTTCTGCTTGGGCTTGTGTGTGTCTTCACACTTCTGTAGGCTTTCTTTGTTTTCATCCCTTCTCTCCTATTGAAGTCTCTATTTTCTCTTCATAGACATCTTTATGTTCGCTTTATTTTCTTGGTTGCTGTTTGTTTGGGTCAGCATAATAAATATGAAATTATATTAAAATCTCCCATTATTGCTATAGAAAGCAAAGAATGTACCTTATAGCAGTGGCACTGTATATGCAATAATGATATTATTTATTTCTTAGAAATGCACATTTGTGACCCTGGACCACAAAACCAATCACGTCGCAGGGGTATATTTGTAGCAATAGCCAACAATGCATTGTATGGGTCAAAATGATAGATTTTATGCCAAAAATAATTGAGATATTAAGTGAAGATCATGTTCCAGGAAGATATTTTTGTAAATGTGCATTGCTAAGAAATGTGTTTTGACACTTATAGTTGTATCTCAACCACATATTGTCCTGTTCTAATAAACCATACATCAATGAAAGGTTGATTTATTCAGCTTTCAGATGATGAATAAATCTAAATTTCACAAAATTTACCATTATGAATGGTTTTGTGGTCCATGGTCACATTTTAGTTGACAGTAGTAGAAGCTTAAATTAGTTGTTAAATAATTGTTGTTAAAATAATTGTTTGTGTTTATTATTTTAGTATTATTTAGGGTTAAATCTAATATTAGCACCTCAATACTATGGTAAAAACTATATGATTCTAAAGTATTCTAAATGAATTAAGTATTCACAAACACTATATCTTAATCACAAAAATGCTCTAATTATATTCCATTACTTCTTTAATGTGTAAAAATACATAAAATAAAATAAAAATACATATCTACATTAATAATAATATAATACAATTCTATATAAATATCCCAAATTTCTGACACAATACTATTGTGCCATTACTACAGTCAGTCCATGGTAAATGATGGTGATTGGTTTGTCAGAGCTGTTTCGTCTGGCTTGAAACTAGTTTAAATTACTGAGTCATTTGTGTTCTCCGCTGAGTTCAAGCGCTCCACCCTGGATCTCAAAGCGTTGTTTAGTGCTTGCATGACTGAGACTCATCAGCGAGTAAACGCATCTGCTCTAGTAAGTTCGTGTTGCGCTGTCGTTTGAACTTTGAGCTAAAGCAGATCTCCCACCGTTTGCCACCGTTTAAATGAATAGTGCTGTTTTGTTCCACTTTTGGCAAATAAACATTATATGGAACGTCTCTCAAACTCTTGTTATTGTTTTATCAAGGAAAATTATACCATGCTAATTATCGTGATCGTACTGCCCTACCCTACCGCGAAACCACCCCTCTTTTACTCAGGTTGGGAAACACTGCCTAATAGTTCACAAAATCCCACTACATGGTTCTTGCATAGTGAATCTTTGACTAAACAGCAGGAGCAATACAATTCCTTCAATCACATCTGAACACAGGAAGTCAGTGGTAATGTGACTCATTCCCTACCGATTAGAGAGACCAGGGGTGCCTGATCCATATTTCCTCTAGCATTACGTGCATATCAGGATATCACAACCTATTCTGGCCTGGTCATTAGTGTCATGTTTGACTGCTCTTTCATAACGGTTCTTTAAATATTTACTCATAAGTGACAAATTGCTCACATCCGGCTTTTCACAATGACTGTTCTATCGTTTGGTCCTAATTTGGTCACACAAGCTGTCTCATCCTGCATCTTTTATTCTGTGAGACCATCACCAAGGACTTAGATGCAGTTGAGATTGTTCCCATCCAGCCAAGCTTTATTTTAAGATAAATGAGGGTGAGATAAATGGTGTTGACAGTTTGGTGTGGAGTCCTTCGTTTCTTAATCTATTCAGCTAGTGATTTTTGCCCAAGAAAACCAATCCATGGGGGATTTATTTCTCCCCCAGCTGTTTTAGCCTAGCCCAGACTGTGTTCGCTGAACCCTAACCCTAGAGAAGAAGAGGTTGAAAGACAAAGAAATTTTTACCTCAAGGAATTTGCATCACATTTTCAAGTGCTTCATCTAGTGCTTCATCAAGTGCATGGAGGCTTGCTATTGTTTTGAGACCGATATGGATATCTGAAAGTCTAGTTTTAAATGAGGTCTTGGAAATTGAATCTGTTTGCTCATGTTGGTGGTTTCAGATATTTTTAAAGAAATTGTCAAATGATGACCATGAAAATGAATGCTCAAGACTAAACAAACAGCATAATAGTGTTATTGAAAGAAATGTATTATGAATGCTTTCTTGTATTTGTTTTCCTTTTTCATATCTATTTATTTATTAAGAGACTTACTGCCAAGTCTTTATAGGGTCCTTTTAGTCTTTGCCAGTGTTATGCTTTGTTGAATTGCAACATTTATTATTTTATTATTTAGTTGTACAGTACATTCATTCATTTATCCATTTTGAAAATTTAATTAAATTTCTATATTGTAAGAAAGACAAACATGGTTGAGGTATATTGTGCTTCAAGTGCTTGGCTTCATGACTAGCATTTTAAATGCATTGTTGCATATAATAGAAATAATGTAACCTCTTTGGCCTATGCAGTCTGTTCTGACACCTGGTTGAATTAATACTCAAGAAAGGAAACACCAACCCAACACAATAACCCATTAGTTATCATGACCACAAGGTTAATTTATCCAGTTAACAGTGTTTTATTGTTGCTAAAACTTTTATTTAATTTTTTTGTTGATTTTAAAATAAAACTGAAATAAAATAAAACATTCGATTTTGACAAATACAAATGAGACAATATTTCCTTACTAAAATAAGATTTCAGTTTCAGTTGGCTTACTAAAATGGCTAAAATTAAACAGAAATAAAAATAAATTAAATCTGAACAGGAAAAAAATAACTTGGGAATATCAAAAAATGAAAATATCAAAACTGATTAAGATAAAATAATAATACGTAGTATATAAATTATATTAAAATACAACTCTTTCTCAAGGTCATCTGTGCTGGAAATAGTGTCTCACCTTGTTTATTGTAACGCAGTAAATTAGGATTTGTTTCCCACACCTTAATGTACCAACAGATGTGTAATGTTTCCTGCGAGTGCACCTTCAAAACCCAGGGCCCTTGTTTGCAGCTTCATGATAATGAGAACAAAATTATGGCAGAGCTTATTAGTGCATGCTGGCTCGCTGTGTTTCTGTATGAGTGCTGTTTTAACTCACATCGCCCTTTCTTTCTGTCTCAGGTGACCGGAGTGAGCATTTCCCCTGGGAAAGACCAGCTGGTCGTCTTCCACACCAAAGACAACCGGGACCTAATCGTGTGCCTGCAGGGCATGGTGCCAGCGGGAGACAGCCGCATCGGAGAGCTGGTTGGGACCCTGCTCAGCCACTTCAAAAGGTGACACCGACAGGGGGCGCTCCTGAGAGCGATTTGGGAGAGATTGCAGGACTCTGGGGACGGGGCCAGGGCACATAAGGCTAAGAGTGCCAACCATGATAATTCATCCACTCTCTTGTCTGCAGTGCCAATTCAGGGCGTTTAAGGACAGAGCAGCCAGCTTAGCCCTGTCGGATTGGTACCCCCTATGGCTTTTTATGAAGCGGGAGAAAAACGTATGTCTTCTAGATTTGAGAGCTACTTTAAGCTGCCTAGTATCAACCAAATGATTGCACAAGAGCTTGGCATGGTTCAGAGAAGGATATACAAGATGTTCTGCTTGATGTTTGCTAAATTATGCTCTGGTGTGTGAGGGGTTACACTTCCTGAAATCGACGGGCGGTAGACAGTATAAAAGGCCATTTGAGAATTTTGTATGGCTTATGTATCAGAAAAATGAGATGGACTCTAAAGGTTATCTGAGGGTATGTAAAGTGCATGAAAGCCAAGAGATACGGGGTAAGATGGGGGCAGTCTGAATGAAAGTTTGCATAGTGTGTGTCTGTTTTCATAATTAAATGATCCTGGCTGACAAAACCGATTAGGATTTAAACATTTTTTTACACACCATAGTAATGTTCTCTCAGTGTCCCCAAAAGTAGGGCAACCACACCTTAAAAATAATAATTTTTACTCTAATTTTAATCAATTTAATGCAAATCTGCTGAATAAAATACATTTTTTACTAGGTTAAGTTCAGGTATTTGTCAGTTTCATCCAGAATGTATGTGTGTGTTTGCCTTGCGGCTCTAAAATACAGGTGATGCTTACTGTGTATTAAATCCTTCAAATATTTGAGTAAGCATTATATTGTGTTCTAGGCCAGACAGATGAAGACTGTAGTTCGACTACAAAAACAACTGAACATGTAAACGTACTAGTTATATCGACTTGCCTTAAAAGGTTGCTTCCCTGGTTTTTCCTGTAAATAAAGGCCCTGCATCCTGTGATCAGAGTGTTTTTTTAGAAAACACCTTGCTAACGTTTCGCTGCTAATGACCTGCAGCCGTAAGCTCTCTCTGGATCCATCCATCAGCATGATCCATTCGCCGAAACAAAAGGCCAGGCTCTGAGGCTGCTGTATTCTGCTGCTTTCCTCTCCCTGTAGATCTGTACTTAACCTTTATCTCTCCTCTGCTGTCCTGCACAGCTACCCGAGCACTAGTCACCGCAGAGAGACCATTCCTTCCTCTCTCAGTTCATTTCCTATTGCGATTTCAACAGTGACGCCTAGGAAAGAGCTTGTATAGCAGTTAGTACAAAAATCGTAGTCAGTTTAAATCATTTTCAGTCACAATTATGCATGATGTTGCTGTTAAGTGAGTTTGGATCTCTTGAGCAGGTTTCGTGAGGTTTGACACTGAACTGGTTTGACTTTTCTGCCAGAGTGGCTTTAAGGGAAAACTGCAGACGTAACTGTTTCTCCTGTGCTATGAATAGATCGGAAGAACATCCCATGTATTGAAAATCAGTCTGACTGGCACAGTCTGTGCCATATGCGAGTAAAATCGCAACCCTCTTATCTGCATTAAGAATGTTGTCAACAACATCTCTGATAACTCATTCGGCTCTATGTAAATAGAGAGGATTATTTCTCTAAGTGTCCACTTTCAACTATTTTATTTTTCTCTGCAGCTTGCTTTGTGTATATCCTACACTCACTGTTTGTGGCAGCATAAATCTAGAAAATCATAATAAATAATGTAAATAGCCACAAATGTTTATTAAATATATTATTTTTATTAGGTCTGGGATGATACGCTGATCTTCTGTATTTTTGTGCCGATTTAATGTACTGCGATAATTGAGTATTGCGATTTCTAACTATTTCGAATTGATATTACAATATTTTGTGATTTATTTATTTATTTTTTGTAAGCTTATTAAAGACTAGACAATGGAAAATACTTATTCCCTTAAAAGAGGGAATAAGATGAGTCTTATATTTTTGTGAAAAACATTAATTACAAATATTTTAAATTTCAAATCTAATTTTAAAGACTTTATTGTTAAAGGAATAGTTGACCCCAAAATGAAAATTACCCCATATTTTACTCACCCCACATCATTCTAGATGTATATCACTTTCTTCTTTCTTTTTTACAAATTGATCCTGGCTCTTTCAAGCTTGGTAATGCTGGTGGATAATGGGCAAATCCTGACAGTACTATTTTAATGCCAAAAGACAGTTTGTGCTGACGCAAGCTGGTCGTAAAACCGGTAAAAGTTTTTCATCTAATATTTTTAGTATTTTTTAACTAACTTAAGTCTTCGTGTCTCAGTATTTATACATTTCATCTTCTCTATTTCATTGTACAGCAGTTGCATGAAAATAGAGCTATCAAAACACTCAAAAGAGTAAATCATGCAGATTTTGAATAGAGCTCTTCATTAATGGTAAATAAATATCATGATAAATAATGATGTTGTATAATATGGAGGACAATATTAATGATCATTATTGATGTTAGGTTATTCATGATTTTATAGCAAGTAATTAATAACAGAATTGCAATTTGTTAGCTATCCCTTTAAAATGCTGTCTACAGAGGCTCAATATTTCTTTCATCCTTTCCTATTTTCTCTCTTCTATCCCAGTGTAGAGATGTTGGAGATTAAATATTTAAGTTTGTGTGACTGCAGCTCTATTTTTAACCAGGCTCTTCTTCATCAGCATGCACAGCACACAGAAAGAACTGCACCTCTTTCTCTCTACAGAGGGAATACCTCAGCGCTCCAGCTATCACACCTGCCTTTAAGCATTATTCAAAGAGTTTTAAACTACAACCCGACAGATACACACTCACACATACCCAGTCCGACATGGGCACAGACTCACACACATCAGTCTGCATCACTGTAGCTGTCACTCAAGCTGTCACAGATATCAAGAAGCGCTTCCCTCATGCACTAAATAGAATGTGTGAAGACCCACGTCAGGATTAGCTAGACTATTTCGAGTCTTGAGGTACTGTTGACTACTTTGATGCAGAAAGAAAAGTTCTCAGTCTCCATTATTAGCCTCTGTAACTCTTTCAAAAGCGGGAATTCCATTGTGAGATGCCAACTCCAGTATGTTTGTGTAATCTGTTTAAATTGGGCTCGAAACAAAGGTGTTGATGTCAGCTCAGCTAGTGTCTCATCTGAATGAGGACCCTTGTCTCTATTGATCACTGTGGCTTGAACTAAAAGGCTCCGTGAAAGAGTTCTCTACAGGAATTCATTAAGTCTGTCTCCTTTTAACACTTCTCTGAGGGAATGAATGGTGCCTTTTGGACTCAAATCCTGTTTTAAAGCTCCTGGGAGAGTAAGCGGGAGTTTGGTGTGTCGTTTCTGAACCTCTGACATCATTATAGCGTTAAGGATGTGGGGTCAAAGACTTCTGCTTTAGGCAGTAGGAAAGCGAGTGGGGGGGCTTTGCATCTTCTTGTGATTGTAATTATATATTGACATGCATATAGAAGGTCAATAGGTCAATGAAATCTCATTGACAGTAATCACTTACTGATATTAAATCATCCTTAAGGTTTGGTCTTCTTTTGGCTTTAGGGCTTCGCTTTATTGCTTCCTTGTGCACCGCTAAAAATCTAGATGATCAATCTTTTCTTTTTTTTTTTTACTCTAAACTCAGCAAAATCACATGCCATTACTTTCTATCGATCCCAACTTGCTCTTTGATCACTTTCTGTGTGCTTAATACCCAGAGTGCTTTAGAATGACCTTCATGCCCTTGCTAACAAAACTGGGCCAGATTCCAATCTGCACTTCTCTGTAATGCTGTTAATGTGCAGTGCTGCAAACGAGTAGAGACAAAGAGTCTGAGTGTGTGTGTGTGTGTGTTTATGGGATTTACAGCAGCACCCATACTGGTCCAGCAATATTTCTCAGGTTGATACCTGATTGCTATGGGCATGATGGGATTGGCATATTCTGGCCACTTTTTAGTGACAAGAAACAATCAAACCCCAGTTTTATTTCTTATTTATCTAAACTATGCTGTATGTTAACATGCTGTAGTGTATTTAGATTTCAGAATGTTTTCAGAAGACATACTTAATTCATTAATAGAGATATTTTTAATTAAACTATGCCATACCTAAAAAAAATGCCATGTTTTTTTCCTTCCCATGAACCTTTTGACAGAGAAGCAAATCAGTTAATTCAATTTGAGCTGACATGCTTCATGTGTGACAAAGACTGACAAGGTCTTGTGTCACATTAATAAGAGTGAAGGCAATGTTCTGTCCTTTAACACTAAACTCAATGAGACAATTAAAATAACAGTATAACTAATCATGTTCTGTTATCAAAATTAATCATTACAAAAATGTAATATTATTATTTATGTAGCAATGGTGCATTAAATTGATCAAAAGTGACAGTAAAGACATTTCTAATATAACAAAAGATTTCTATTTCAAATAAATGCTGTTCTTTTGAACTTCTTATTCATTAAGAAATCCTCAGAAATTATGTTTGATGGCCTCCACATTTTTTTTTAAGCAGCACAACCATTTCCAACATAATTAATAATAATTAATGTTTCTTGAGCACCAGATCAGCATATTAGAATGATTTATGAAGGGTCGTGTGACACTGGAGGAATAGCTGCTGAAAACCCAGCTTTGTCATCACAGGAATAAATTACATTTTAAATTGTATATAATATTTGTATATTATAATTGGGTCAATCTCATGCAAGCCTGCTATATAAATATTCATATTTTATTTTCTAACCAGATTTATTTATTTATTTTTAATGTGTATTTTATTGTTCCCTTTCACTGCCTTGGCTCACAGTCTCAAATGTTTGTAATCCCACCTTTCTAGAGTTAAAACTGTATTGTCACTATAGAAAACACCAAATATGACAACAATAATGTTTTTTTTTCCAGACAGCAATTTGTGCAGCATCACTGTTCATTCTTTACAAATCGATACTTTTAAGGGGAGAGTTTTGAAGCAGACGCATAAGTGAATTTCCTCCATTGATGGGATCAGATTTCTAATTCCAAAGATGCTTTCTTACAGTAAGTGTGTGTTATAGCATCAGTGTAATAAAAAGCAGGCCTGATACAGCATAGAGCTGGGACAGGAAGACGCTCTTTACCTAATGTGCTGGATAATAAACGCACAAAATAGCGTTAACATTTTTTCAGGCCTCATTAGTCTGTTTGCCAGCGACTTTGTGTGGAGGTGCTGGCTGCAATCGTTGTGTCCTTCAGCAAGGTCATCCATGCTGAATGCTTTTACACCCTCCAAATGGTTAAGTTTAAAGCCCTCTCATTTGTTCCTTTAGTTCTCTCATTTTTCTTTTTCTTCTGTTTTTTGTCCGCCATTATTTCACTTAGGCTCCAATAGTTCTTTTTCTCATTCCATCTCTGTGTTTTTTTTCTCCAGTGTTTCTCACCTCACCTCACTCTCACTGCTGCAGATGCAGTTCCCATAGCAACTAGACGATCCATGTCTGTCTGATATTTAGTCCATTAGTTGGCCTGCCGGTTTAGAATACTAATGAGTGAAAGAGAGAGACCGAGGATTCTCTAAATAGCACCATTTGCCTGCCCTTTCAAGGTAAAGGCTGCTATGAATTGCCTGTTGCAGTGATTATTCTGAAATTCATATGTAAATGAGTGGCTTACAGTAGCCTGCAGAGGGAAAACTCATTTCATCCTATCCAAGTGAAACAAAAAAAGCGGGAATTCGCAATCTTTGATGTGCTTACATGCATAAGTCTGCTCTCTGCATTTGTTTATAAATCAAGTATAAATTCAGGTTCCACTTTCCTTTTGATTACTCAGTTTACAGGTTAAAGGAATATGGAACCTTGATATTGAATAAATATTTATTATTGTATTTCTGAGTATTTACTCATTGCTTTCAAGTGAGGAGTTGATACTTTTTAATATTTTGAAATATAAAACACTTATGTTCACCAATGCTGCTTTTCTTTATTAGCATTACAGTAAATCTGTAGCTTGGTAAAAATATTTTTATAACTAAAAATAGCTGTTTTCTGTTTTGATATATTAAAAATAAAATCACATAATTCCATAGAATGCACAAAAGAAATATTTAGGGGTTAAAGCGTGCAGGATTTTTATTATTATTATTATTAGGGGTTCGAATACAAAGTACCACAAATAATATCATAGATCTCCTCGTTCTGAACAACTTCGCCTCTGGTGTTAATGATGTGAATCAAACTGTTCTGACAAAAAAATATACAGTATAATAGCTATAACACTTAAACAGTGTTGTGTAAGAAGTTGCAATTAATAACCACTAGATGTGGAAGACCACTAATGAGCTCACAAACGGTACTTTTCATGTTTGCTGATGGAGACATTATAAAATCACTATTTTAACATTTAAAATCACATTTAGTTATAGTTTACCATTTTTCTCATAAAGTTTTTACAATTTTGCCAGATAATCATTACAGTGAAACCTTGAAATAACAAAAAGAGAAGACTTGCAATAACTGTTACCTATCATTTATTTCAAATATCTAAAATTGCAATGCAATATGTGTCAATGTATGCCTGTGCATGTGTGTGCCTCTGCTTGAAAATTGCTCGAACCCTGGTAATCGCTGCTTGCAGCTATGATTTATTATTGTTCTTCTGCCTTAAAAGTGATTGTGCAACCCAAACCGTAAGGCCTAGAAAGCTGAAACTTGATCAGATGGTAGTAGTCTTGCTCGCAGAGAAATGAGGCAATCGGACCATAAGGGGGAGCTACAGCAATCACAAATGTGTTAGTGCTAAAAACTCCTAAACCTCTTGTTGTAGACATTTTTTACATCTTTGGAATCCTTGGGTCTACGGAAATCAAAAATGGTCACTGTGATTTGGGGTCTACAACGCACTGTTTTTCCATATATCTGAAACATACTTTTGTGAACTAGTCCTAGTCGCCTGATCAGAACGAAACCATTGCAGCAATATTCTGTGGACACTGAATATCAATAATTATTTTTAAAAAGTTGAAACTTCCACTGACTTTTGCAATGGGGCGCAAAAATGTTCAAAAGGGTTTCTGAGAAACTGCTAGTTCAAGAGTTCTGAGAAACTGCTAGCAGTGTCTTTGTCCAATGTCCAATAAGGATCTATGAGAACATTGACGTATTTCAAAATATATGGCCGCCATCAGCCAATTACATCTGGTCATTTATTAGACAAGGTTAACGGAGGTCAATTGGAACGAAACTCTGTGGGCATTTTTCGACTCATGATCCTAAAGGTCTGTAGGAATTTTGAAAGAAATTGGCCACTATTTGGCACCAAAAAGTTTTTTCGTCCCAGTAATCATGTGGTGTTTCACATAATATGCATACCATTTGCTAGATCTTCTCATAATATCAACCAATGCTGTCAATCAAATCGTTCATTAACTATTAACAAATATGTTAAAAACCTACTTTTACGAACTAGTCTCTGGTTCAAACCGATCAAACCACTGCAGTAATAATCTGTGGACTTGTATCTTCATATAATATCATAGATCTCCTCATTCTGAACAACCTTGCCTCTGGAATTAATGATGTCAATAAAACAGTTTTGACAATTTGACAAAATCACTATAATAGTTATAACACTTATAACACTGTGTTGTGTAAGAAATTACAATTAATAACCACTAGATGGCAGCTGAAGACCACTAATGAAACACTTAAATAGTGTTTGTGAGTTAGTGGTATCAAAATTAGCATGTTAATGCATGCAATTAATTTTTTCAGATTAATGCGTTAAAAATATTTAACACAATTAACGAAGGTGAGAGGCTACACAAGATACAAAGATACCAGAGCACGCTGTAGGTTGTATCCTTTCATTTCAAAGCACGAAATAAGCTACAGGTACGTGCATGCTACGTTGTGGTCAGTTAAGTCATGAAGCTTCCAAAAAGTCGATTAAAGCTGCCTTAAAACTGTGCAAGCATGAAATATATTTTATATAAGCCATATTTAAGAACATGTCTTTAAAATGTTGTGGAGCAGCCCAGAGCTGTCTTACTCATCTAACATTATTGTAATATAAAAGTATATTTAAAAACGTTACTGTTAGTTGGAATTAATTGTGATTAATTTCAGAAAAATATGGGATTAAATCGTTTTTTTTAATTGATTGACAACACAAGTGTGAATATAAGCCCTTGTGTTTGTGTCTGTGTGTTTGTATTAATATAATAGTTTAACCATTTCTTTTCTGTGTGTCTGTGTTTGTATTATTATAATAGATTAACCATTTAATTTCTGTGTGTGTTTGTGAACCTATTGTCCATGTTTGATGTGCTTCACACCCTATACAACCTCAAAAACCTTAAAATACTCAAACCCCGGTAATTGCTGCTAGCAGCTATATTTCTTATTATTATCATCAATGTTAAAAACTGCTGCTTAATATTTTTGTACTTTACTTAAAGGCTTTATGTATAATGCATTATAAAAATAGTTTTAATGCATTAATTATGCCTTGTTATGCACCTTATAATTCATTTATATTCGTAATACGCAGTATGACTGCATTTCGTAAAACTGCATTTATTTAACACAGAAATCTTTTTTCACTTTATAAATGTGATTTTACTCTCACTTTTAAATAATTTAATGCATCCTTCCTAATGCATAAAAATAAATCATACCGACCCCAAACATTTAAACGATCATGCATATTAACATACTGCGTATTACATTTATTTTGACATTGTTTTAAAAACATATACAGTACATTACCTATATAATACAGCACCTACATATGTAGTAAAATACCTATATAATACAGTAACCTTTAATTACTGTTTTTTCTATGGGTATTGTTATTATGGCAAAACTGTAGCAACGCCGCTATTCTCACATGCCTCGTCCAGCATTTCAACATCCAGTCCAATAGGTGGTGCAACAACAGCTCCAGACATAAGCAATTAAACACTAAATGCTGCCAGGCACAACATAGCAATCAATCACAACAATTATTTAACCCAAATGCAGTAGTGATGGGACGTTCGGATCATTTTACCGACTTTTCAGCAAAATTTTTCAAGTCATCTCGTTCATTTTAGCAAAATATAATTAAAATGTTAAATGTTACCTCCCTAACACATCTACTGCTTACACAAACGTTAA
>JAUMHI010000053.1:10544023-10558140 GCA_032359435.1 Enteromius unitaeniatus | reverse complement strand
AATCACTCCCACGAGATGACTCGTTCTTCCCGAGTCACATTAAAGATTTGTTCAAAATGAACGAATCGTTCAAGAACGACCCATCACTAAAATGCAGCAGTACCAGCTGCATGAATGAGCACAGAGTACGAAAACACAACAAGCCCAGGGAAGAAACTTGACCACTGGGGTCACTGTTGGACAGTGTTGCTTCAAAAAAAGTTATTAGTGAAAGTATACGCTCTGTTCACATTTATCTATGTCGTCACATCAAATATATACAGTACATGGTTGTGAGCTAGGTCTAGGTGTGTTTAGTGATCCTGAACTGAACTGCTGTAGAGAATGACTTCGCTGAAGAACAGGTTAGGGGGTTTATATGGCTGTTGGAGTGTAGGTGCATGGGTATGATATTGTGCTAGTGTGCATTTGAATTGAAGTGGATGAGTCTGACCTACTTTCTCCTGTGCTAGCTCTGCATTGCCGTGTCTATCTCTCGCACGGCTCCACCCCCACTGCCCTTTTGTCTTACATTCTTTTACTCTCTGCGTTCCAACCTGCCCAAGATATGATGATGGGAGGATGCTTCGCTGGCTCATGTACAACCCCCTCCCCCTCCTCTCCGTTCTCTTCGTCTGTGTGACTCTTGGACACCTGCTCTGCATCTAATGTCTCCACAGCCATTTTACCTACTGTCCTGTCTCTTTACAATCCTCTCATATCTTCTAATTGAAAATAATCAAATGCTTATACATTTACACATATTACTGTCTTTACCACCACTACCATAATTAAAGTTTCTTTTAATTAGGGGCCAAGCATCGAAGGTGTGATGGCACCTATTGTATCCATTGGCCTTATAATCATTCTCCTCCTACTACTACTTTTTCTTCCTCTTCTGCCACAAGTCTATGGCAGCTCATAGAACCGCTTATTCTATGAGTTGTATAATTTTGCACACTCCTAACATTAAGTAAAACCAGTCCTGTAATCAGTGGTAAATGCCATCAGGTGCGTGAAATCACATTGAGCCGTTTATAATACACACAGCCGTTGTTCACTGACGAGCTGTGCAAAACCATGTTCATTATCAGCGTGAATTTGCGCAGCTCCTCAGTGAACAACGGCTGTGTGTGGTATATATGGCTCAATGTGAAATCACGCACCCGATGGCATTTACCGCTGATTACAGGACCAGCTTTACTGACAAAACGCGCAAACATAACGATCGGGAACGGTGCATCCCTAATTTTTGGGCTTTTTGCCACTTGTTTTTATAGCATTACACTGTATGTTATAATGTAGCGTAGCATTTAAAGTTGTGTTTTTTATTTAAAGTTTAAAGTTGGTTTGTTTTTTTAAACTTAAAGTTACATTTGAATTTCTATTTCTAATTTAAATTTCAGAATTTTCGAATTCAGTTCAAATTCAAATGCAAATTTACTTCCTATCCGCTACTTTAATTCAAAAGTTACAATGCCTTACAAACATTTATAATATTGAAAAATAAATGAAAATGAAAAATGTATTTGCTGTAAAAAAAATTTAATCAAATTAAAGTGGCGTATTTTTCAAAATTCTGTTATTCAGAGAATCCTTAAAAAGTGGTTATTGGTTTTCACAAAAATATTACAAAGCACTGTTATCAAGTTAATAAAATTATTTTTTTTAAGTATTTTTGAGGGTATTAGAATGGTTTCTTCATGACTGGAATATATTAAAATATGAAAAATATTAAAATACTTAATGTATTTGTAATAATATTTAATGAGTTGCTGTTTTGAGAAGTAATGCATTGTATTACTGTTTTTTGTATTTTATATTTTTAATAAAATAAATGCAACCTTGGTAATTTTTCCTAAATATTATCTTAATGACCACAAGCTTTCACAAGGAATACACCAGTCAGCTTTTTTTGTGCATTGGTTGTTGCCCTCTGAATTGGGTTAGAAGTTAGAAAAACCTGAAATCACTCATGGCTTATCTTCATTCAGTCTCTCCTCTCCACTCTTTTATACCCCCAGTCTATCCTCTCTTTCTTCACATCTCTGGACTTTAGCAGTGTTACATGCACTGACCCTCCTGCAGTGATCCACTGCTGAGGCTCTGCTCTGTGCTTTTGATGTTCAGACACTGATGAATGACAGTAAGGAGCTTTATGGGTATATAGACATTATCTAAAGGTTTGGTAAGTCATGCTTGACTCTACAGCCTCTTGCTGCAAATAAAGTGCTAGGCTGTCCCTGCTACCTGCCACGCTCTGAGAAATCTGCATTAACACTATTGATTTTCACCTTCATTGCATGCATAATTATTAGTTAAAATTCACACATTTTTTTAAAGCACATTTTATGAATTCCAAACTATATACATTTTTATACCTACTAATAATTTTGTGAGACTAAATGATTCCTGGTGGTTTTACAGGCCTTCAGACAAGGGTTCTTGCTAAATATCTGAAGATTTGTGCAGATTGGACATTGCATGTTCAAGGTAGTGTAAACATATTATTGGCCTTATTAATAATTTATAATTAATATTGGCCTTCAGATGTGTTCAGGCCAGGACTTTTTTCAAGCGTGTCAGGTTTGGGGAAGATCAGACATTGTATGACTAAGTTACAACTTCTATTCCCATTGCGAGACATCAAACTTTGCTACACAGCCATGGACACGCCCTTTATTTTGATTCCTTACGTAATAGACGTTGTTTATGTTTTTTGGAAAGCGTGCATATTTGTTGTGATACTCTCTAAAACTCGGAGAAGAATGGTTGAGTAAATTATAATATTTTTGTTTTCTTTGTTTTATTCTCATAGTGTCTCAAAACTGAAGTTGAGCCACTGATGTCACATGGACTGTTTTATTAGTCCATCATGTAATAATATCAACATGTCCTGTCTCAGAATTATTTTTATATGATTTTAAGTGACCAGAAATATGAAATGAAATAAAAATGTCTTTTTAATTGTGCAGCTCCCATGGGGATTCTTTAAGGAAGTGACATTGTCTCCTCAGTAGACAACAGGGCAGATAACAGTGGGTGACGGATATATAAAGTGTGCTGATTTTCATGGGGCGTCTGTCCCATTGTATTGTGACCATTGAGGAACAGATTGTCTACTGCAAATCGGTGAATGCTTTACCTTACCTTTAACAGGGAAAATATGGAAGATTTATTTATAAGTTCCATACTGTGCCCCACACACCTGCTGTTCCATCAGAATCAATTCTTTTAATGATATGATTTTTTCTAAACCTTCGGCACAGTTCCACTTTGATCCCTGCGAACCCTCAAGAAGAATCTGTCTGCAGATATACTGCTTAAATATTACTGCTGCCGGTAATTTCAGCTCCTGGTAACCTGACGGGAATACAGGGGTCTGTCTTTAGTCAAGGAGTAGACCTGCAGATGTCTCTTAGGCTTGAAATCATGCAGATATGCCGCAGGAAGTATGGAGCAACTTCCTGCTTTGATCTGCTCATTGAATTTACTTACATATTAGAGTAATTCTGATTCAGTTATATTATCTCTTTGATGCATTTTAAAATATGTTTTAAGCTTGAAATCATGCAGATATACAATAGGAAATATGGAACAGCTTCCTGCTTTGATCTGATCTGAGTCTTCAAAATTACTTGCATATTAGAGTCATGCTGATTCCGTTATATTAACTTTTTGATGCATTTTAAACTACACTTTTAGTCAAAGTGTAATGTTTTTAAACATTCTTCATTCATTTGACTTTTGAATCTTAGCCATAGTACATACAAAAGGTTTTTCTTTGATATAATATGTAAAACTATAATATTTAATAGTTTATAGATTGTAACCCTAATAATTTATAAAGTACTGTGCAAAAGTCTTAAAAGCCACTAGTATTTTCACCAACAAAAAATGGTTTTAAGTCGGTTATGTCTATCTTTTGTGGTAACGTGTGAGTTGTAAATTATTATAAAACATTTTTTTTTATTATAAAACATTTTTTTTTATTATAAAACATTTTTTTTCATTGACATATTTTTGTCATTAATTGTAATAATGCAGTTTATTGTCTGCACAAGGAGTCTGACAACAGCCAGTGCTCCACACAGAGATCTGATCTGATCATCATCCAGTCTGTCTGGAGTCACATGAAGAAACAGAACAACTGAGACAGACTCCAAGATGCTTCAAAAAAACCTACCTGCAAAGCTACAGTACTGTTCAAAGTTTTAGACACTAGAAATGCTATAAAGTGAGGATGCTTTCAAAAATAATGCCATAAATAGATTTAATTTATCAATTAACTTCTGTTAACTAAATCAAATGAAGAATTGGTATTACAGCTTTAGGTAAAACAGCTTCTGTTCCGAGGACTTTTGCACAGTACTGTACATTATATTTTTTACTTTCTATATTGTTTTGGTAACACTTTAAAATAAGATGTCATTTATTAACGTTAGTTAATATATTAACTAAGTAATCTTTGTTAGTTAACAAATAATCCAGTAATTCATTGTTTGTTCATATTAGTCCACAGTGCATTAGCTAACAAACACAGCTTGTGATTTTAAAAATGCATTAGTAAATGCTGAAATTAACATGAACATAACATGAATAAATGATGTAGAAGTTTATTTAATTCTTGGTTCATGTTACCTAATGAACCTTATTTAAAATGTTACCGTTACTTTTTAAAAATGACAATAAACTCAAGAAAAGATCTCTTGTTAATAAAACTGAGGCAATGATATTTTTATTCTAAATATTCAAACTTTTAGAATTAATAGAACAATGATTTCTTTTATATTTAGAATTCATGCATAAAATGACTTGGTAACATTTGGTTAATTATTTTAATGAAACCTGTTAATTTCACTCGTTACCACTTGAAACCCACTACTCCGTTACAAAGCAAAGCATTTTTACTGGGTATTTCCCTGCAGGCCTGGCCTCTCTGTCTTTCACCGTTTCCTCTTTTACACTCTCATTTTCACTTACATGCTTATCCCTCAATCTTTTTCTCCTCCATTCCCTTTTCGTATTCATGCCCGCTGTTCTCTGAGAAGAGCCCCAGCTTTGATCAATATTTCTTCTTGCTAAGCCTTTTCTCCCTGTGCTTCTAAATGACCTACTTTGTAATCTCCTCCTTAACAGCTCTCTTTAAAATTGTGAAAAAGAGCAAAGGCAGTGAAACCCAGCCACTGATCTGATACATATTAGAAGCTAAGGCTTCTGCTTGTGTTTGATAAATAGTAGTTTTAGAAGGCGGTCTTTACTGCACAGACAGATTTGAGGAAGCTGAATAATTATATTTCCTACAGTAATCTGTCTGGTTGGTTTATTCATCATCAGTGCTGGTGCTTCAATGAACATCATGCTCCTTTTGATAGATTTCACAACTAAATGCCAATGAAAATCAAATGTAGCAAAGCTTAATTGTTCATTAATTAACCATGGAGGTGTAATTTGAGTTTTTGTAGTCCATATATTGAATTTAGGGTTCATGGTTTAAAAAAGTTATTTCCACTATCACAAGCTGTGTTCTTTATAATCCCTCTGTACTGTAGGACAAGATTTAATAATAGCAACCTCTAAAAGGTGCTTTCAGCCTGAGGAAGTTAGTGTGTGTGTGTGTGTGAAAGAGAGAGAGCAAGGGTGAGAGACCTGCACACGTGAAGTATGTGATAACACCATGTGAGGAAAGCAGTGCAGTCAGATTATTGGGGTGGGGCATATGAAGTAAAGCATGCTGGGATGCTGCCTCTCTTCTCTGAAGTGCATAGCAAGCATAATACTTTTTAGCTTTTTTTTTCTTTTTGAGGATGTGAAGACGGATTAGCCCAAGGGCATATCTCCTATTTTTGGAGGTGGGGTGTGACTGTGTTGCAGACACACATTCATTCTTCTCTCCTCCCACTTTCCCTCTCTCTTCGACCCAATAATGTACTACAGCCGAATTGCTTTGCAGATAAATACAGAAGCAGAATTGTGATCATAAGAGGCTGTTAGCTCTCAGAACCTCCATTGCATCTGCTGATATGGCAGTAGAAGAGGAAGTGTTAGTGAGGGGTTCAGTCACATAAATAAAAACTGACTTCCTGATGCACGTGTACATTGAGAGAGAGAAGGAGAAAATAAGCTTCACTGCTCTATAAGGTTTATTGTTTTGGCACATAAACAAAAGGCAAAGCATTTAAAGTAAAGACTAAGCAACTCAATAGTTTACAGATAGATATTTTATTTGACGTGTCCCAAAGTGTTCATGGACACAACTCATGCTTTAAAATTTAAAATTAAAAAAAAAAGTTTATATTATATATATATATATATGAATGTATATTCTGTGATATATAAAATGGCACTAACAGGCAATTTCGGCACTCAAATCACAAAAGAAAATTTTAATTTCATTAACCAACACCATAGAACTGTGAACATGTGATTATATTGTGAAATTATTAGAAGGAGTCCCTTCAAGAGAATAATTCATGACAAAGGGTCAAATTTATGTACATTTTTATTTTAATTATATACTTTAAATATCATTTTAAATGTAACAAACTTATTTTTGTGCAGTATTTTCTTGAAAAGCATGTAATTTTCTAATGCAATGTTTTGTTTTGTTTTGTTTTTCAGTGTGATTTGAAATGCCTGCCTGCTAGTTTCATCTTATATGTATCGAAATCAGAAACTGTCTTCATAAAGGTGCATAGGTGTTTATTTATCCTAGAAAACTAATGGATGAATGGTACAATAATGTTTTAGAATATACGGATAAATACAGACACAGTCATGATGCTGTCTGGCACTAGACAGCATCATCTCCTGAGTGCTCACTTCCCCTCCCCCTTTACCTTCCCTTAATACTCCTTCTATTCTGGGTAGCAGAGCAGGCCTCAAAGGTGGTGAGTCAGTTGGCGTGAAGGGCACAAGCACAGGGGAGAGGAGGGCTGGAAAGAATTGATTTTCCAGTGGGCCATGCGGAGCTGTCTGCTCCCCAGCACTGTGTGAGAGAGTCGGGCTCAAAGAGAGACACTCAGTATGGGGAAATCTACAGTTTTCATGCTATTCCCTGCTGCTAAAATCAAAACTCAACTACACCTCAAGCCATTCATCGACTAACCGTTCATTGCTGCCTCAACAAGAAACTGAGGGAGTTGTATATATACTCAGTAAATCCAGGGTTTTCCAACACTTTGAGATTGATTCTGGTTGAGACAATCTGTTGACTGACTGGAGCAGCCCTATCACATGATGGGGTTCATTGGGTTGCCATAGAAACGTCTGGTGCAGCAATCTGCTGGTACAGTAAGTTATGAAGCCAGAGCTTTATAATTTGGAGTTTATCATCTGCAGGTTTCTTTAAAAAGCTGCCCGGTGAAGGCCACTCTTTTGAATCAGACTTCTGAGTTGATTTGGTTCTACTGTAATAAACAAATATAAAATCATATTATTAATGAGCAGACAATTTAGTTTTGGGCAGATGGCATTCTTCATGTAAGAGTAGTCATGTTAAACCCAATCGACAGCATTTGTAACAAAAAGCTATTTTAACTCGTACCTCATTTTCTCAAGAAACAGACAATTTTCTGATTATTTAAAAAAACTAATTGGTTAGCCTTTCTTTGCAAACTTGTGAAAAAAGGAGCTGTACTGATTTCTCTCCCCCCTTGATGGAGAAAGCAGATTTTATTATAATATTACCGCCCCTTAATCTACATGTTTCTACCCGCGGCACCGCCATTATGACAACGGTGTACTAGATCTCCGTTTTCTTTCCCAGTTGTTCACCTTCACATACATAACTGTTTTTGTAACTTTTAACATAAACGTGTTTTTAACAGTTTAAGTGCAATAAGACATGGAAGAGAACTTAGAAAGCATCTGTTACACAGCATTTAGTTCTAAACTGTGTATGTGCGTTCAGATCTGTATTATATCAAACCAATAAGTTTTACAATGCATTATTTCAGCACAATGGATAAAAACAGCGTTTCTGTTTACACTCAAAATAGGCATTTTCAAAATGATGTATTACATGATCTGTTGGGTATATTGAGCTGAAACTTAACAGAATATAATTTGGGGCACACATGCGACTTGCATATTGTAAAAAGGGGCATAATGGTCTCCTTTAAGGTTGACATACTTTCATGTCATGTGGCTATGCTTATAGATTGGTTCTTGGAGTGCGGTCACATTGCGGTAAGATTTCATAAGCAAAAATGTTCATTGTCTGTTGTTTTTAACAGAGAGTTATAAAGCATGGCTCACACAGAAGTCACTTTCAAAAGAAGGTTTATGTTGGTCAATGAGTCAAATTCATTTAAATAGGTGAACAATTTAATGGAAAACTCTCAATTACACAGATTTCTATTGGAAGTTTGGATTTTGCACACAGTAGTTTGCAGAGCGGGAGTACATGTGATTTTACCTTCATTCACTTCCATTGTAATTGGCTCATGTGTAACCCCACTGTTTTTGTTTTTATATTTATATAAATGGAGCTAATAAGTTTGCTAGGTATAACAAGGCTTTTAGCAGTTGGATCTATTGACTTGAACTGCAGTGTGTGTGCAATACAGTTGAACATTTTTATATTTCCATTTACCCCTCTCTAAAAACACAGCTGCTCTCTCTCAGCCAATTAACTTGTGCTTCATTGATCCCCTCAGCGAGACAGTCTGGCTTAAAATGCCCATCCACCCAGAACCAACCAGCCAAATGCGACAAGCACACAGAGCACTGTGGACCAAAACAAAAACAAGAGCATATGGAATATTTCAGTGACTCTCTTTCTCTTTGTCTCTCTTTTTTCTAGTGAGAAGAGGAAGCTACAGGTGAACACTGTCAGCCCCATTCACTGCAGTATGAATGGAAGGAAGTGCACTGTCGTCGTGGAAACCAAGATCAACCAATCACAACCAGACTTCACCAAGAGCCGATCGGGATACATTCTCTCAGTGCCAGGCAACTAGAAGACCAGGGATCCCAAAACGGCCTCTTTAAAAGACATTGACAGCAGGGTATCTATTTTGTGCTTGTCCAAACCTTTGAGTCGAACCTCAGAAATGAAGCCATACCAAATTTGCCTGAAGACAGGCAAGGAAGAATGTTTAATGTAAAAAAATAATAAAGTTTGTCCCTATATTCCAAACTTCAGTTTAGATTATTCTGAAGATGACAAGGAAGTTGCGTTATAGACCCTCAAAGAAGATTTACCAAAGTCAGTGCTGTTTATTTATTAAACATTACAACCAAATCAAGAGCAATCCTAAATGTAATATTTATGAGGAACAGGATATGCAGGATTTTAAAAGTATCTAACTTGTGTTTTGAGGTTTTTCCTTCAAAGGGAAATAGTTGGTTTTTGATCCCTGCTTCATGTGGGATGAAGAATAGCTCTGCTTGTGTCCCAGTGTATTGCACAGATCATAAGCAGTGCTGCGGTTGCTGCTGAATTTGATCAGATGTTCTTGAGCGGGATGTGTTGATCATATCCTCAAACTCATTAACTGCTCAGAGAGGAGCATTAAACACTCTCGTAATTTTCTGCATATAGCTGCTCATTTATAGCACATATTGTATACAGAAACTGTCATATTGGGTATAGCTTATATAATGTACTGTATGCACTATATATAATGTAGGTAGGATGAGAGCTGTCATTTATTCACACATTTCCTGATCTTGGAGTAGAATCAGACAAGGCGGCGCAGAGCAGGAGGTGATGGCGGTGATATGTTTTTTTCTATTGCCATTTTTTAAATAATAGACTTTGTCGCTGATCGTAATTCCTTTAATTGACTCACTATCACTGGCGTAAGGCAGTTTAGCCACTTCTTTAGTGATAAAGCCATTAAAAAGATGTTCTCTCGTGTTTACAGTGACTGAGTTCAAAGTAGTCGCCATTTTACATGATGAGCCAAAAATGCATTTGTCACCACTTATGAACCGTCAACCAATCGTTTCACTTCAGCTAGTTCTATCTAGTCATGTTTCAATAGATGGTTAATATTAGCATTGCAAACAGCTAGTGTTAATATTACGAACTTTGCACATCTACGTGGGTAAATGTGTTCAAATAAGAGAGAAAGAGAGCAGTATTGATTCATAGAACAAAATCAACAGAGTTCTGAGGGGAAACTCCCAAGATGTCTGACCCAGTTTGAAGCTTTCGTAACTGATAAAGAAAGTGCCAAGCTGAAAACTGACTGCTGTTCTTTATTTTAGAGGTGTTTGCACAAATCAGTTTTTTTTCCATAATTGTTTGATTGCTTCGTTTATGGCTTCTGGAAACAGATCTTTTTTATCAGTTAATTAGGATCGTTTCTGGTGGCCAAAAATATCACTAAGCTCCCATCGCTGGGTGGAATTAAAATGAGGGAGTGTGTATTAGATAGTGAGCTGTGGGCCACGACTGCTGATTCGTCCAAGTCAGACAGTCAGACTATCACTGAACGCTGATCACATAATCTCCATTTTTCTTCGCCGATCATGTCTGCTTCAAACAGGTGTGCGCTCTCTTATCTTCTTTCCCAGTCCCTCTACTCTCTCTTGACTATTAGCCTGGATTGGTAAAGTATGTCAGTAAAAGAATGCACATAGTACTTAAGATAATGTCAGACGATCTGATCCAGATTCTGCTCACCAATTCTTAAAAGCAAAGAAGTGCAATAAATGAACTTACAGCAATTTCTAAAAGTTGTCAAGGTCTAATTTTCTTTAATCAAACACTTGTATTTTAGACATTTTTTGGCCCTCAGTAGAAAAATGCAGACCGTTTGTGAATTCTCTTTTACCTTGATAAAAGAAGTTATGTGACTGTTCGGTTGCATAAAATCCAACCCATTTTGTGGATAGTGCCGTCTGTTTTGTTCTGGCAGAGAAAGTCATATGATATGTGATCATTATACAATATAAGGTACTTTCTTACTTGTTGTGAACCCCAGTGATTCAATTTAAGTGCCGGATATTTCCAGTTCCCTGGTAAAAGTCTTTTATGTTCTCTGTTGTAATTATACCTATTCATCTATCTTAATATTCAAGATTTAGCCTGATTCGATGAAATAATGTGCCTACTTTTGTACATCTATTATTTAATTAATATATTTTAAATGATGTTTTAAACTTCCAAAAGATATTTCATGTGCTTGGACCAAATCAAAAAGGGAATCCAGTTTATACAGTGTGTTTCTTTAGGGAACGCTTTTTTCATATGTATATTAATGCAATATCATGTGCATTTATTAATGAAAATTATTAAATTGAAAGCAGACAACTATACTTTTTAAACCAATATATTGCTTAGAAACCTTTTACTGATTTGTTTTGTTTTTTAATCAAATAAACGCTGTAGCAAATTTCTGCTCCTGAAAATAAACATACCCTTGAAGTGTCTGCTCCAAGGCTTTTGCTCCATCACACTGATATACTGTCATTATTTCATTGATTTACCACACACTGCTATTAATCCAGGGTGAGCAGCTGTTTGCCGCTGGGAAGTTGATGACGTCAGTTGAACCTGTCAATGTTTTCTGTTGTGGGAGTGGTTACAGATGCACTTTTACGCCAATGTTGAGGTATCATGGTTCAAACTGTTCATTCTCATTGCATGGGTATTATTCTTGAGTCCATGGTATTTTATGTATTAAGATTTATAGGCCTGGTTTCACAGACAGGGCTTAGCCTTAACCAGGATTAGTTTATAGTTCAATCAGGACATTTAACTCATTTTGAAAAACGCCGTAGAAAAAAAACATTACTGGTGTGAATCTTAAGACAAAACAAAGGCACTGGCATATCTTATAGGGGTGTGAACCTACACTTATCTCATGGTTCTGTTGGATTACGATTAGCATGTCATCAATTCGGTCCAATACAATATCTTGTTGCATCAGGATGCATTGACGATGCACTGCATACTCAATTTTCAATTTTAATTCACATGTATATAATTTTGTTAATAAACACAAGCAGTCAGATATATGAACTAATTTGACCTTCTCAATGAAAACACACTTCTTGGTCAAATGTATAATGAAATTATATATGAAATTATAATTTATAAAGCGATCATGTTCGACGCATTATCTGTCACAAGCACTACATCTTTATTTGATACCTGCCATTCCTCGATAACCTGAGACAGTAGCTCTTTTCATAAAAGCCGAAATGTGCCCAGATGTTGGCTTTTAAAACAGTTGGAGAATTTTTATTCCTCGCACTCAAGATCTGCCTCCCTCAGCCATTGTATTCTACTGCTACAAAGTAGGTTAGTATGTTATAACCGGTTATGGTCTATTATGGCGCTTTTCCACTGCATAGCACGGCACAGTTCAGTACAGCTCACTTTTGGGGGGTTTTCTGCTGGGAACAGTACCTGGTACCTGGTCTTTTTTTTAGTACCACCTCAGCCGAGGTTCCAAGCGAGCCGAACCATTACCAAAACGTGACGCGTAAACTCTGCTGGTCACTGATTTGTCTGAGAAAATCGTCATTACTGCGTCACTGAACTTGCGACACGAGACACAACAGACCCGCTAGATTTAAATCAGCACAGCCAGCAAAGGATCGGACGCAACTGTTTTGTTTGAAGAAACACACCTTTTTGGTTTTTGAAACAAACTCCTTCATCTTGCTGTTAAAAACATCCACATGCCGAGAATGAACACCATTCCGTCGATATGCTCCATTAGTGTGTGTTTGTTTGTGGCGTGTTTACGTTGATGTCACGGCAGAAGAGGCGGCACAACTATAACGACACGTGAATAATCCCGTCCACTCTAAAGCGGAACTAAACGGCAGAGGAAGCGCAAACCCGAGCCGAACTGAGCCGTGCCGAGCCGAGTCGTAATACGCAGTGGAAGAGCACCATTTCTGAACCGATACTGGATCGTTCTCGTCTGCAGTGCGATGCATCGCCATTTTGCGCCTGCAATAAATCCGGTTGGCCTTCAAGAATCGAGATTAAAATGAATGGAGCATTCGATTTGATGACGATTCTCTCAGATAATTTGCACACCAAGCAAGATAACAATAAAGATGTAGTTCTCTATGTTCTCAGATGGGCCCAACACAATCTGCGCTTGATAGGGGCAACACACATCCCCGGCAAACTGAACCAGGTTGAGGACATCCTGTCGGCTGCCCAACTATAATCGTTCTCAATGTTCTCAAAACAATAGCAGCATCCACTCACAACTACAATGATAAATGACGATATCGTTGGGAATCATCATCAGAACGATTTTTTCCAGCTGATGAACTATAGAAATACTGACAACCAATCAGAATGAATCCTTCTATCATGCGCTTGAGAATTTAAAGCGGAGAATTTGAGCAGTTTATAATAAACAGACGATATCGTTCGCTGGTGTGGATGCAAATATGGTTCCCTGTCGACACTTCTCACGTACTGCATCTGCTAAGAAACTATGGGAAAATAGTGTTTTTTTCCCCCTAACTGAAGCCTATTTAACATGCAGTGAAACTGCACAGCCATTGGTTGTGCAGTGGTAATTTTTTAGACCAATCGGCTGGCCGCCGTGCTGCGGCAAACCAATGGCTGGCTCCTGACGAAGCTAGCCTGAGGCGGGAGGGGCCGTCTATATATAGAGGACTCCAGATTTCTTCTCCTTCAGCGACGTGCATCTTTGCTGTCCCTGACTCAAACTTATGCCGTTGATTACACCACTGCAGCTGGACGATTCCCCTGCCGCCATCCGGCGTCTAAAAGATCAAATTTATACTATGCTTGAAGATGCCGTTGCAGCTGGATAGTTCCCCTGCCGCCATCCGGCGAGAGAGAAAGTTTTCTAATAGGTAAAACCTAAAATTCTTTTGTAATACCCCGCTCCTGTTTCGAAGTCTCTCACAGAGTTTGGAGACCGAGACAGTAGAGCTATGGGTTCGTCTTTTGTTCGGTTATTATGCAGGAGGAAATAAGCCCCTTTCGAGTGGCTTATCCTCCTCGGCTGTCAGAGCACAATGAATAATTAAGAAGTCGATTTAAGGGCTGGCACGCCAGCCTGCCTGAGGAAAAAAGGCGCAATCTGCTTCACAGTCTAGCTGCGCGTACTCAGACGAGAGAGAGAGATGTTTTCCTCTCTGCATTTGCCACTATCCGCCTCCTCAGTGTGTGTTTCATGTGA
>JAUMHI010000053.1:10522928-10543923 GCA_032359435.1 Enteromius unitaeniatus | reverse complement strand
GGAACGCTGTCTTTCACGTTTCACTGACTCACGCCGCCTCAGCTCCAGCAGCCAATGCAGAGCCACTAGAAGTCGCTTTAGGTCAGCTGGAAGCTTTTTTCCCATTCCTGAAGAGGCAGGGACACCGGACCTGCCGCCTATAGCGCCGTTCTCTAAACACACAGAGGGCGGGAAAAGTCTAGCCACGGCCTGAACCTTGTAATGCTCCAGGCATGACACACAATATAATAGCTACAAACACTGGGTCCGTAAAAGCGCCCATGCAGCGCGCTGTGATAGCACACACACAAACTCACAAAGGAGCAGTTCCTCTCAAAAGCATACATACGAGCCATATTTCCCTAAACAGCGACAATGCGCTCAATACAACAAACCCTTCCCTTCGGCAGAATGCCTGGCAAGCCATTCCCGGGGTTTCAAATAGGGTTATGGGCATAATAAAGAGATGGTTACACCCTTCAGTTTGCAGGGCGTCTGCTGTCATTCAGTGGCGTCGTCACCACTTCAGTTACAAGCCACACCACTCATGTGCTCCGGTTTAAAGTAAAAGCACTGCTCTTAAAGGGGCGTGATACATTTTGTCCCCCGTACAGAAAGAGAAAAAGTGTTTTACAGCCAGTACTTTTTAGTCCCCAAGCGGATTGGCGGTCTGAGACCTATATTCGGCCTGAGACATCTGAATTGTACCATGATAAAACGGCCGTTCAGAATGCTCATGTTTAAAGCCATTCTTTTGCAGATACAGCTGACAGATTGGATGTTCACTGGACCTGAAAGATGCGTACTTTCATGTACAAATAACCCCTCAACACAGGCCATTCTTGAGACTTGCCTTCAAGGGGACAGCATTTTATTATACGGTCCAGCCCTTTGGTCTCTCCCTGGCCCCACAAACTTTTACAAAGTGTATGGACGCAGCGCTTTTCCCTCTTAGACAGATGGGAATCTTGTGTTCTAAATTATATTGACGACTGGCTTGTTCTAGCCAGCTAGAGAGAGGAGGCAGAGAGGCACAGGGAATTCTCCTCTGGCATTTCGACCATTTTGGACTCGGGGTGAAATTTGCTAAGAGCATGCTGATGCCCAGCCAACAAATTAGTTCCTGGGCACTGTAATAGACTCAATGCAAATCAGAGCGTCGATCTCACAGAGCGCACCGCGACCATAACGCATTGAGCCTCCTTCAGGATCGCAACTCTTCATCCCCTGAAAGTCTTTCCTAGAATGATGAGTCTAATGGCCACAGCCTCATCAGTGTTACGGCTCGGCCAAGGCACGGGTGCCACCGTGAGCTTGGCATCACAAATGCCTTCAGCTCAGACTGGACGGACCCTGCATTACAGCTCTCCGCTTATTGAAAGGCACCCAGTGGCTGCAAAGAGATGTTCCCCTCCACATTGTGTGCAGAAGGAAAGTGATAGCGACAGAAGCTTCCATAAAGGGGTGGGGCGCGATGCACAAGGGCTCACCGGCCACGGGCCTGTGGTCAGATGCAGAAAGTAGCTTGCACATCATCTGCCTGGAAATGCTGGCAGTTTCCTGCTGCAACTGGGGAACACTCACGTCCTGGTTCGTTCAGACAGTATGACTGTGGTGTCATACACAAATCGCCTGGGGGGTCTGTCATCGAAGCGCCTATTCAAATTGGCTGTGCGCCTCCTCAGATGGGCCCAGCACAACCTGTGCTTGATAGGGGCAACACACATCCCGGCACACTGAACCAGGGTGCGGACATGCTGTCGGCTGCCCAGCTAATTTTACAAAGGAAATGGACGCGCTGGCCCAGAACTGGCCCAGCCTCCTCCTCTATGCTTTCCCTCGATCGTGCTGCTCTCCCAGGTCAGCAGCCAAGTCGGGGCAGAAGGTCACAGTCTTCCTCGTCGCTCCCCTCTGGCGGAACCAGCCATGGATTGCGGACCTGCGCACAATGCTGATGCCCATTCCCCTGAGATGAGACCTTCTGTCTGTGGGCCCTACATGTTTGGCAGCTCGACGGAAGCCTATCTGCCTCCCGAGCGCGTAATAGACACCATTTCTCACTCTAGAGAACTTATAGCAGGCCCTGTGGGCAAGGATATTCTTATTATTCGTTTTCTAAGAGGAGCTAGACGGCTCAGGCCCTTTCGCCCTCGCTCCATCCCCACGTGGGACCTGCCCACCATGCTAGAAGCCCTCAGGCTACCGTGAGAGCGCTGACATTGAAAACTGGTCTGCTGCTGTCTTTGGCATCAGTCAAGCGAATAGGCGATCTGCAAGCGCTGTCTGTTAGCCCTGCCTGGAACCAAGGCTCGGTTATATACCGTAGGTGCTCTCCACTCTGTTCAAAGCGCAGGTGGTATCTCATTTGGCGCTACCTCTGAACGAGGGCCAGTACTTAACCCTCTCTGCCCTTTCAGGGCATTAAGAGCCTACATTGAGTGGTCGGCCACATTTAGGTGGTCTGACCAGCTCTTTATCTGCTTCAGTGTCCGCTCCTAAGGGTTACCGGTCTCGAAGCAAAGACTCTTTAAATGGGTTCAGACGCTATTTGCTAGCTTACTCCTCTATGGGCCAGGACTGCCCCATAGGAGTAAACGCTCATTCAACTAGGGGCCTCTTAGGCTGTTAAAGTATACTTGCTTCTCTCCAGAACGCTGATGCGCTCTGGGTGAGAGCTCGGGCTCGCAAGCCCTTCTCTATGTAAATACTTGATCACCGTGTTTGGCCGCCAGCCGCCCAAACCGCAAGCTTAGGCTTACGAGCCTTTTTCTTGTAAATCCTCTCGCTGTACTTGACAGTCACATGCCCAAGCCGCGAGCTTAGGCTTACACGTCTTTATGCTAAGGACGATATGATACAATATGCAGGGCATTATTCTCTGCATGCTTATGTGACTGTACACCCCGGCTTTCGCTTTGGCCCGCTGTCATTGTCTATTGTTCTTCACCTACAGCGCGGCATGTTGATACTGTTCCCATAGCATCTTAGCAGACGCAGTACAAGTGAAGTGTCGACAGGGAATGAATGCTTCCATAACCCAGGTTACGGGACATGGGAGTACTGCGTTCCATGCCGCGTGTTAAGTACCCGAAGTAACAGTCAGTAACAGAACAGAACAGTTCAGTTAACAGTAACAGAAGTTCAGTCAAAGTAACCTGAAGTGCTGTGGCGGTTCAGCCGCTATATATAGACAGCCCCACCCCCCTCAGGCTAGCTTCGGCAGGAGCCAGCCATTGGTTTCCGCAGCACGGGGGCCAGCCGATTGGTTTAAAAATTTACCACTGCACAACCAATGGCTCTGCAGTTTCACTGCATGTTACATAGGCTTCAGTTAGGGGAAAAAAGGATTTTTCCCGTAGTGTCTTAGCAGACACAGTATTCACTATTTGTTATCGTTATAGTTATCGTGCTTGGTGTGAACGGGCCTTAAGTCTGTTTTCTTTTTGTATGTGTATTTAAAGTTGAGGTAAACATGCGCTTTGTCTGCTCACTCATAAGTATCGCTCACAGGTAATTCTAGTGAATTCATTAGCAAATCGGTTCGTCATATTAAGAACTTGGAAGCATTTGAGTGAATCGGTTCGTCTGAAACGACTCTCTCATGTAGCTTTAAAAAGTCCAGCTCTGTCTCAATGTGCATACTATCCACCCTATCTGCCCTAAATAGTATTTAAATTACTAACATCACACAGAATTTAGGATGCTTAATATGCACATTGGGACGCAGACCAGTTTGTTTTATTGAATCGTTTTGAATCAGTAGCTTTGGAAAGTTTGGTCCGTTTTATTGAGCTAGTTCTGGGGAATTTATAAATGAACAAAAGGTTTAGTGAGTCCCTGCATAGTATTTCATATTTTTCCCCCAGTTATATAAATTAGGAAGTAAAGGCTAGGCTAGGTTTTTGTATTATTTTTTTTCCAGTAATAGTTTTTCAACTGATGTCAAAACCCACATATAATTATGTATAACTTCATACAGATTATAGATTTTAGTTCATTGTTATATAATTTGATATATACACCAATTAACAGTTCACACTATTTAATAAAGATCTGCCTGCATAGGCCTAATTAGAGATTGCTCTAAATGTATGCTCAGTAGCTAGTCTAGTTTGGGAAGATTTACTCTTAGCTTGTAAATATGTTTCTACTGTAAATCATCTATTAGTTTCAGTGGTGTAAGTTACAATAGAAAAATGTTTTTGTTAACCAACCTACCATTATCCTAAACAAAGCGGTCTGTGATATTGCGAGACCACATAATTGGAAAAATAGATGTTTTGTTGGTAAACTGCCAGCTTTCGTGCTGCTAATCTGCTTATGTAACTGCCCTGCATCCAAATGTGACTAGGTACAATGTGGACAGTCCAGCTGAGAATTACAGTATTCTTTAGGTGAAGTCAGCTGAAACAACCACACCGTGGTCTATCTTTAATGATCAGTGCATCAGTTTATTTGTCATCACAGTACAAAAATAAATAAAAATAAGCAGAAACAAAATGCAAAAAGTTACAGCAACAGATTTTCGTCTGTTTTTAAAGAACAAAACAGTAAGAGATCCGTAACCCCTCCCTCCCACCCGCCTGTCAAACTCTAGCCCGATACTATAGAGTCCTACCCTCTAATAAGCACGGCCATGCTCTGATCCTAGAAAATCAACTTACACACATCACATTCTTCTATACAAATACACTCATTCGCGCTCGCACACTCATGCAATCCTTTTTTGTAACACTGTTTTTAGTTCTACAAAGAATTACGCAACAGATACAGAGAGAGTTTGACAGGAGTTTAATCTTTTACTTATCATGTTTTTTTTTCTTTGTTCCAAAGGACTACTCTGTGATGCAAGTGAAAAAATGGCACATTGTTGTGGGCTGGGGGCAAGTAATAGCGGGCAAGCATTGAAGAAGGGCTCACCTACTTCAGCCCCCACAACCTAAAAAGCCCTGCGGTCACCTCAAGACGAATCGCACACAGAAAAGTGCAAGTCCCATATCCAAACCTCCCCTGGCACATTTTTGAGCAAATTATTGGCTTCCTCGACCTTTAGTCACTTAAAGCAATGCAGCAGGGCAAGCAGTCACACAGAATCCATCCATCCCACTTTCATATTATGAGAAGAACAGGCTTTTGCATGAATTAACAAAGACGTAATAATGTTTGCTTATATGACTGTCACATTCTTTTTTTTTTTCTTTTCTTTTTTTTTTTGACTACAAAGAAAGATACATAACTACTCAAAGAAAGCATGCACAATTTAGCACTGTTGAGATGGTTTAAAGTGGGAAAATAGATCATATAACACACATTTTCCCCTCGATAACCCAGATCCAGTTTGATTGATGTCATCAATGTGGCTGCAAATGTACGTTTTTAATATTATCTGGTACTTGAAAACCATTCCTCTATGTAAATGCGATCGAAATTGCTGCTCATCTCCAGAAATAGACCACATCCCATCCAGTTTAATGCCTGGAGCTTGTTATCATTTGTGTTATCATGGGTTAATCACTCATGATTGCTTTTGCAGTGCTGATATGTAGAACATCCCAACAGTACTTCACAGAGTAATCGGTTTCAGGTATTTCATTTTAAATGAAACCGATCGTCTGTCAGTGTGATGAATTACCTTGGTGTTTCTCAGATCTGAAAATGGTCTTAAACTAAGCTCTTATAGACGTTACCGTCTTGACTAATTTATGCAAATGCAAATGTGCATTAACCGTAATCTTCATTCCCACCAAAAGGTAGTCATCGATCTAAATTCTGCACTGTTTTTTTTAACACGACGTTACTAAAATCTCTAAATGCAAGAGAGAAACGTGTGAAAATAATTAATAAATAACAATAAATTACGATTCCGATAGATACTTATTAATGACAAATTCTACCGTTCCAAAGTTTGCCGGCCTTTGGTATGTTTTTTAGACCTACATGATTTTCATCAAAGGTATGGCACTGTTTTTGATACATTTTCGGGCTTTTCTGTACAGAGCCCCCTGTTGAAACTAGTCTGAGTACAAAACAAAATGACAGAACAATGGCTCATTGAAGCAGGCATAGCAAGATAAACTAGTTTAACTTGTTTTTTTTTTTTTGTTTTTTTTTTCTTCGCATTTCATTCCCTAAACACATATGCAGTCGGCTTTAAAAAAACTCAAAAGTACATCATCCGGCTTGTGTGTGCATTCAGATGAATACAGTTGTTTTTAAAAAATGACGTAAACCACAGGAGAGGATCTGTTTAACTCTGTATCATGGATGAAAATAAAGTAGGTCTTTCTTACAAATGTGCTGACAACCTCTCCTTTCACCATCTATATCAACAGCCACTGTGCAATGCTGGCCTCAAAGTCATTTCCCTTTATTCTTTGTATGTGGCTTGCCTTTTTGCAATTGACTGTAACAGAATTTGCAACAGCAAGGTGCTTAGCGAGTGTACGGTTTCATTGACACAGGAAAACAAGTGTCTGTTGATTATGAATCCATCTCCATTTCTATTGACAGCGGTGGAAAGGATCTTGGTGCAAAGTGTCCATAAGTCAGCTTGGCAACAGCTGGATTCCTGTCCACATTCAAAGTTGTGTTCTTTTTTTGTCTCGTTGTGTCTTTTGAAGTCTTTTCTGTGAAGTCAGTGCTTTTAAATATTCACTACTTAAGAGCATTTGGTTTACTCAATTCTGGCATTTCTTTATATTCAGGTGCAAAATTCCCATAGCTGAAGGTAATGAAACAGTCGCTGCTCATTTTGAACAACATTAGCATCATCCATTGCTTTCTATAAAATTTAAGAATGTGAATAATACACTGAAAGATATCTCATTATTAATTTAACCCATGTCAGAGCTACATAAATGAATAGCTGAGCCAAAAATGAAAATGTTGTTATTTATTCACCCTCTTAAATAGGAAGAGGCCAAATTAGATACTGTTTTCACTTTTGAAAATAAAGGTTCTTTATTGGAAGAACCTTAAACCATAAAACCTTTCCATTATCCAAAAAGTTCGTTATAGTGGAAAAAGGTTCTCAAGATGTTTAAAATAGTCTTTACAATAATAGAAATGGTTCTTTGAGAAATGAAAAAACTAGAAATGCTTACAGTTCAATGGGGTCCAAAACAACCTAAGAGACACTGAGATGAGATCTTCTGTGTTCCACATGGCATACAGGTTTGGAAGAGGATCAAGGTGAATAGATTTCTCTGAATTTTCATTTTTGGCTGAACTATCCTTTAAAAAAATGCCAGATGAGAGTGACCCCAAAGACATCTCCAGAGCCCTCTCACCGGTCCAGGCCGATGAGCAGACGACTTCTCTCCTCCTCCTTCTGGCTCTCGTTTTTGAGGTCTGCAAAGACCTGGGTGAAATAGTGAGGATCCGAGTTGATCTGCAGCATCTTGGCACTCATCATGTTGATGATGGACAGGCAGCGGTCCCAGAATGTCTCCTTGGAGGTCTCCACCAGGAATGGCTTGAGAGGGTATGAGATTTCATTGCCCATGTAAGAGTAAGACAGGTACAGGCAGGTTAGCAGGACGGCTTGCAGCTCGTGCTCCGTAGCAACTTCAGAGGAGACCACATCACGGCAGAGCATGTAGACAAAAACCACGTTGGCTGGAGTGATGAAGCCCTGGTCTTGCCAGCCCTGGAGCAGAAGAGAACGATCCACGCTACGAAGCCACAACACTGGGTCAGTTGGAGAAAGGTGCTTGAGTCGGTAGCACCTCCGGCAGAGGAACTCTCCCAAACAGCGTAGCAACTCACTGGTGGAGGCTTGGACGATCACCCTCTTGGGTGTCCCAGGAACAGCGTTGGAGTTGGAAAGAGGCGCCTTCTTGACCGAGGAAGCTGTGTTGTTGGAGTTTTTGGAGCCTTGGTTTGATGGACTCGACTGGTCCTGTGTTAAGGAGGAGAGATTTGCACAAGACTGGGACTTCTTGAGGTTCTCATTGTTGAGGTGAGAAACATTGTTCTGGTAGCCGGTATTAGGCTGCACCTTCTTAGACCCCTTTTTTTTGGCTGAGACGGCTACTATTCGTTTCCACGGCAGAACATTGATGAGTGGGTGTCGCTTTAGGTTCTTGTCTTTGGCATTCTTGCTGTTCTGAACCGCCGTGTAGTGGCCCACAGTGGCCGGGCCATCCTCAAACAGGGCGGCCTTCCGGTAGCTGGGTGAAAGTGATAGCACGGTTCCCATGATGCCGGGAGCGGGTTATCAGAATCTCAAGGTTAGGGGTCAGCTAAAGAAGGTGCCAAACTGGAGCCCCACTGCTTCCTGAGACTAGTTCAATTTGTATTAGACATCCAAATTTAGGTTGGTGCTCTAGTTAAAGAAGAATGATAACAGGATAGATGAGAGCTGTGTCACTGCAAAGCCTGCAAAAACAAAAAAGTAATGTATAAATAATCTTTTCGTTTTTAAATCAAATTGGGGACACATTTTAATGTATATATTTTAACATAGTCCTTTTAATATAGCAATGATGTAAGTGTGTATTTTGATTAGCATCACAAACATACTGCAGACTATTGTGCGAAATATAGGCTATTCAGAATAAAAGATGATAACATATATACTAGTATATTTTATCTTTATGATATAGATCTTTATTTCTTACTTCTTGTTTTAGTCAATTTTAGTTTCATCAACACAAGTAGAGGGTTATACCTTTAGTAGTGCCCAAACATCAAAATATTGCATGCTTTCCTGGCAATTAGGCCTTTTGTTTTCCTCATAAAATAATCTTAAATTATTAATGCTATATCTAAGATGATTTGACGTTGAGACAATGGGTTGACAATGTCAAATAATAATCTTAAAATAATTTACATTTGACTACAGCCCTGTACTGTTTTATTAATGTCGAAAATAGGCCTTATAAAGGTATTGCGTCGTAGATTCAAGTAAGAGGCATACATTCTTTATTCCTTGATACGTATTCCTTGATACGCACAATAATAAATCGTTCTTTTTAAACTGCACGTTTTTCTACAATATAAACAATTGATTTGTTGGGTTGATCTGCCACTTTTAAAAATCATAATGTACACACCACGTTTATAAAAAAAAAAAAAGAACACATCAAGCTCAAATCCGCCAATGAGCATAAAGAGACATCGCCATGATTGCAGATTCCACTGTTTACTGCTTTCTTGTAAATTCAGACTCCACCGTATCACCATAATTTTTGCATTTAACGGTACATTTAATATTCTCATTCCTCATTTTCATTCAATACATGTTTGCAGATGATTTAACAAAACACAAAGCAAACCAAAAAAACAAATGTTTTGCTACTGTAATGTATTTGTAAGTTGCTCAAATATATCGGTCACTGTCCAAGGTTCTGAAAATGTGTGCTCCTCCCTGCGATGTTTACATGAGCACGAGAGATTACTGACACTCGTTTTCATCAACAAAATTAGAACATAGAAAGACAGCGAAGTCAAGAAAGTAAATATTAACCAAGCCAGCTAGTAATTCCCATTTTAATACTGCAATATATTCAAACACGATCAACAATCAAGCTAACATGAATACAGAAGCTTCGATGAAAAACAGCTCACTTACAGGAACCTGCTCTCCTCCACGATGCTTTGGCAAAACAAGAGCCGCAGTAATGGCTATCTGGGTTTATCCTTGATAAACTGCGCATCAAGGAGATGCAAAATCAGCCACCCCAAGAAAGAGATTGAATATTAAGACTGTCAGGAAGCCTAAATTCCAATGGAATAATAGGCTTTTAATCAAAACAAAACAATCTTCACGTCTTGTCGGAGGTCTCTGTAGGCGCTCCAGCGGTCTGGGGATGCTGGATGTCTCTTTTGGTTGGTGATGCTGAGAGCTGTGAAGCTGTGCTATTGGTCCACACCAGCAGATACAGGATATAGGTTGATGTTGTTCTGTCAGAGCCGCGCTCGCGCACTGCTGTCAGAAAACCTGTGCAAGAGCGCCTCCCTGTGCTGTGCCCTTCATTTAGGATGTTACTCAGCCTACTGTCCCGCCTTGGCAGTCACAAAAAACGTGGAGGTCATTTATGTTAGTTAAAGTTAAAAAACAAAAAAAGACAGCTATATAGTAAATAGACAGGGCATACATTTGTCTAAAATATTTTATATCGTTCTCCATGCAAATTAATATAATTTAATTTAATATTTATGTGAATATAATGTATACATTTATTTGCTACATAATTATTTTACTACTTTTACTACGTTTAAAAAAAATGGATTCCCAAGTTTGTTGATAGTGTGAGCAGATCATTTGTGACCATGGATCACAAAACCAGCCATAAGTGGCAATTTTTCAAAAGTGAGAGTTAGGCATAAGCTAAAGGTAATAATAAAAGCTAAAATAAATAATATTTCCATTGATGTATGGTTTGCTGGGACAGGACAATATTTGGCTGAGATACAACTAAAATTTGGAAACTGAGGATGCAAAAAAATCGAAATACTGAGAAAATCAGCTTTAAATTTGTCCAGATTAAGTTCTTAGCAAGGCATATTACTAATCAAAAATTTATTTTTAATATATTTACAGTGGGGAATTTACAAAATATCTTCATGGATCATGATCTTTACTTAATATCCTAATGATTTCTGGCAAAATATAAAAAAATATTATTTTGACTTATTTTTTTCTGGATTTGATCACTATTTTTAAGTTTTTGCTTCACCCTGCAGAAAAAGTCATAGCATGTTTTAAGGCTATTTAAACCATTCTTGTTAAAAACTTTTTTTTAAAGAACTTCAATAAATCTCATTCTTAAGGCTATATATCTTGTTACACTAACATAACATTCAGGTTTATATATATATATATATATATATATATATATATTTCTTTTTTTTTTTTTTACTTTAAAGACGACATTAAGGGGAACGTTTAATTTGATTATTTCTCAAATATCAAAAAGCAATAACAATGCTGCTATTTAAAAAGACCAGGTTACTTTGAATGAACATTCTAGTGTTAGCGACTGGAAAAATGCTTGTTCATAACTTTGTTTTCATGCAGCTGAAGGACACACATTTCACCTGTAAACAACAAAAGGTATAAAGGTCAATGGATAAACTTCCAATAGACTACTTTAATGTTTATAGTGGCATTTTTCAGCATTGTGGTCTTTGTCACCACCTGCTGACCACTAAAATAAATAAATAAAATAAGACGGTAAAACGTCTTTGCGCAGTATTAATAATTAATAAATAATAATAAAAGTAATAATAATAACAACAACAAAAGTATTTAGAATAATAATGCAATATTTGATTTAGAAATGTTTTAGCTACTCAATCGCGCTCTAAAAGTGAACAATACTACAAAACCCAAAATGCCACAGCCTGCACGCACGCACGCGCGTACGTATTGATGCGCTTCCGGTTTGGCTCGCAAGTGTTTGTGGGTAGTGAAATTTTTGAATAGGGAAGATGGCAGCCGCGGCAGTGGTGGAGTTTCAGAGAGCTCAGTCTCTCATCAGCACAGACAGAAACGCTTCTATTGACATTTTACATTCAATAGGTAAAGCTGTCTTTAGATAATTTGGTAAAATGTAACTTTCTCTTCTGCATGGCTACTTTAACGCTTCATTATCAGGAAGGCTGTGGGAGCCATGAGCCGGTGCTGCGTTGCTGACTCACTGTACTGTGTGCGTAAGCGCGTCTCAAAACCCTGGAAGCTGCCTCCGTAGGCAGCATATTCGGACCTTACTGCGGCGTTCCGAAGTTCAAATCGAGCACACAACAAAGTCAGCTGTTTGGGCGTCTTGTGTGTGTTTTAACATTTCAATCAAATGATCGGACGCGCCTCCGATGAGTGTGAAAAGTGTCTTAAGTAGACAGCTCTTTACGCTTTGAGACACGGCCAGGGTGTATGGACAGTTAGCCTGCAATATTAGCCACCCTTCCAGGCCAAGGCGCATTTTATCACATACAGTTAAAAAATATTTTCATTTTGTGTTAATTATAGTTCCATTGGTGGCGTTGTTTTAAATTATTTTAATAATCTTAACTTGATTGACGTGCTTCATACCAACTATAAAGCAAGCTTTGACATTTGTGTTTTGGCTGGCGTGACATTAGCTGAGATTTCTTTCTGTCTTATGTTCGGCTGCTGGAATCATAATTATTTTATTCAACAAATTGGCTTGCTTGAGTAATCTTAAATTAAATAGCGTTAGTTTGGGTAGAGTTAAAGCGGCTTCTTTTGACTAATTTAAACTTGTGCCGATTAATTTTATTTGTCATTTTATGTTTGTTTTGTCGTCTCCAAGACCCGTTACGTTTATTTATTTATTTTTCTTATGTCAACCTGATTCTTGTTTTCGTCTTTTTCTCACGAGTAACATAATGACAAGTTGGATTAAATGAGACTATTAGAAACTTTCCTATTTGAAAATTCCTTTTGTATTTTTTTTAGACTTTAAAGTATTCAGATAGATGCACAGAGACACCTATAAGCAGGCAGGTGTATAGGCTGCTTTTCCCATTAAACACTGACCTTGTCAAAACATTACTTTTATTTTGGGCACCCTGGCAAGCCCAACACCGCAACAATAGTGCAGCCAATGTCAGGAGTTTGGGGGCGGGGTTATGTGCTGTTCGACCAATGGCTGATTGGGGGGAGTGTTGAGTCATTATAAGTGTGTTGTAATTTACATTTCTTTTATATTAATGGGACTGTTCATAAAAGATTGTTGGCCTTAGTTAATACTTCATATTCTTATGTTGTCTGGATTTTTCAGTGAGACGAGATGTCCAGGAAGATGATGAAGAGGCGGTTCGTGTCAAGGAGCAGAGCATCCTGGAGTTGGGCACTCTCCTGGCTAAGACGGGACAAGCTGCAGGTTGGGATCAACATTCTGGGGGGATGCTGCTCCGGCTATAGAAATGTTTTAATTATTGTTGCATATTATTTTAGAGCTTGGTGGCCTGCTGAAATTTGTACGGCCTTTCCTGATCTCCATAAGCAAGGCGAAGGCAGCACGGTTGGTGCGCTCACTTCTGGATCTGTTTCTGGACATGGAGGCAGCCACGGGCCAGGAGGTTGAGCTGTGCCTGGAATGCATTGAATGGGCTAAAGCTGAGAAAAGAACCTTTCTCAGACAAGCCCTAGAGGTAAACAGAGTTTGCATGGACAACTTTGGACTGTCATGTCAACCAGTCAGAAATTAATCATGGACCAATAATTAATATAAAATGGATAGTTCAACTCTAAGATCTAAGATCTCTAAGAGAGTGGTTGCCATGACAATACTTATTTATGCTGTACTAAACTGACATCAAGTAAATTGTAAATTACTAGGTCAAATTAATACAAAACCTTTAAACGGTGAACTTATAAAAGCAATAGTTTTTCGTTGGTTAATAATCAGTCCAGTGAGTTAATCACATTCCAAAAGAGTAGTTTTTGTTTACGTAATCTGTGTCTATTGTAAGTTTCTTATGTGTATATATGAATACACACATGCATGTATATATTGAAGAAAAATATGTAGTTTCTATATTAAATATATGCAATTTGTATTATGCAGTTATCATAGGAGAGATAGTTTTTTTTAATATTCTTAATTTAATTATTGCATTAAAACGATTAGCAGTAGACGGCAATATAATTAAGCATTAATAATTAATTAAAACAGTTGCACTGCTTAATATTTTAATGGAATCCATGCAACATTTTTTCAGGGTTCCTTGATAAATAGAAAGTTTAAAGAACGTTTATTTAAAATTTAAGTAATAATGTTGCTGCTATGACATTTAAAAAATATTCTTAATTACACTTATGAATTATATTATCCTCACAGTTGACAACAATATAGTTTGTCATTATTCCTTCTCTTTTTTTTTCCTCAGGCTCGACTCATCTCACTCTACTTTGACACAAAGAGATATCAGGAAGCCCTTTCGCTTGGTAAGAATATTGTAGATGTAAATAAAATAAGTGTGTGTGTGTGTATTTAGTTGTACACTGCAATAATTTTGATGTGCTTGAAATTCAAGATTATGATCTCTGATCTTTCTCTTTAGGTTCCCAGTTGCTACAGGAGCTGAAGAAGATGGATGATAAAGCTCTGCTGGTGGAGGTTCAGCTGCTGGAGAGTAAAACCTACCACGCTCTGAGCAACCTTCCCAAAGCCAGAGCTGCCCTCACCTCAGCCAGGACCACCGCCAATGCTATCTACTGTCCCCCAAAGCTCCAGGCGGCTCTTGATATGCAGTCAGGCAAGTCTCACTCCACCGTTTAATGATCTGCAAGTGGATTCAAAATCGGAAGGTTTTTTTTTTTTTTTATATATATTGGTAGGTATGTGACTGCTTTAACCTTGTACTCCAGGTATCATCCACGCAGCTGAGGAGAAAGATTGGAAAACTGCCTACTCCTACTTCTTTGAGGCTTTTGAGGGCTACGACTCCATCGACAGCCCAAGGGCAGTCACTGCACTGAAGTACATGCTCCTCTGCAAGATCATGCTCAGTTTGTAAGTGAGATAACTGCTTTCAGCGGGTTTTTTTTATCCCTGTTTTTTTTTTTTTGTGTGGGAGGCCACAGGATGATACAAAAGTCATTGAGTTAGTTATGCCAAGCTTTGTTATGTAACACCGCCTTACAAAGTAATACTAAGCTCTCATATCTTCAGTACAATGCATTCCCATAAATCCTCGCCCGCCTACTCTTAATGACTTCTAGCTTAAGTCCAAAAAGTGTATCGTATTAAATCACAGATTATACAGTACTGTTCAAAAGTTTAGGGTTGGTAAGATGATTTAAAATGTTTGAAACAAGTCTCTTATGTTAAAATTTAAACTGTTTTCTTTGTTAGTATATTTTAAATAATTGTATTCCTCTTAAGAAAAGCTTAAATTTCAGCAGCTTTTACTCGAGATTACAGTATTATATCATCCATTCTAAAATGCTGCTTAATATTTTACTTGAAACAGCAGTGTTTGTTGAATTTAAAGTTCAAAAGAATATTTGAATATAGAAATTATTTGTAATATTATAAATGTCTTTGTCAGGTTTGGATTAAAACAATGCATCCCAGCTGAATAAAAGTATAATTTGTTTTTCTTCCAGGCCAGAGGAGGTACAGGCCTTGATCAGTGGCAAACTGGCTCTGAGATATGCAGGACGACAGGTGAGCTCATTAAAATTCCAGTGTCTTTTTATAGATGAAATTAGCACTTACAAACAAATGCTCTGTAGCACTTCACAGTTCTCTGCGCCGTGCTTTTATGTTTGCTTTTATCAACCTGCTACACGTTTGACATTTTTTTCTGAGCTAGTGCTCGTTTATAGTTGTGCCCTGTAATTTGTTCTCCATCAGACCGATGCACTGAGATGTATAGCACAAGCCAGCAAGAACAGATCATTAGCAGATTTTGAAAAGGTGAGATTTGCACCGTCTGTATGGATATTTAATTGAAGCCTTTGATGTCACGCTCAGCTTTTCTGCTTGCTTTTTCACACATGAAGGCCCTGACAGAGTACACTAAAGAGCTGAGGGACGACCCCATCATCAATACACATTTGGCCAAGCTTTATGACAACTTGCTGGAACAGAATCTCATTCGGGTCATTGAACCCTTTTCCAGAGTACAGGTAATGTGTGCATAGATGTTTTCATTTTTAAGTGTATCATTTATTTATTTCTTTTTTTAATATAATGTTTTTGAACCAAAGCTTACAACCTTTTTATGCCCTTTTCGCCATTTCTCTATTTCAAGATAACACATATAGCAGGCCTCATCAAACTTTCAAAGGTATGAACTTTTTCTTCCATTAAATTTGTTTTATCCAGAGGTCATACATCACTATTTCCAGGTCCAAATGCTCTTTCTGATGTCAAAAGCAAACAAAAATAGCTCTATTATATGCTAATGGTACGCTGTAGTACTATCAGAATATATCATGTTTTAATAGTTGAACTTGAAGGTGTGATTATAAATGAACTGTACTCATAAATGGCTCTTCAGGAAGTGTTTTCTCACTTGAAACTGAATAGAGGCTTAGACATGGAAACAGTATTATTGGAATGTCAGTATGTCTTGACAATGGATGGTTTGGCTTTTTCAGGATTGAAACCTTCAGTGCCACCACAAAATAACAACAAACTGATGTTATTGAAGTTATTATGAAGTTCTGAAATAAAGATTGACTATATTACCACAGATACGTGAACACTAAAATATTCATCTCTCTCTGTTATTTAATTTTCCCACAGGATGATGTTGAGAGGAAACTGTCACAAATGATCCTGGACAAAAAGTTTCATGGTTTGTCTTTATTATTATTATTATCAAATGCTATTTAAAATAATGAACAACTAATTATAATACATAAATTAGTTTTTGACTGGTGAGCATGGCATTGATAACCATGACACCACAACGATTTCATTCCCTCATTTTAAAGAGGCTATATGATGCTGTTTTAAAAGGTCATTATTTTGTTTAATGGTTGAGCTAGAAAAGGTTGACGTGAGTTCATTTTTACATGATTCATGTTATTGCACCACCTCTATTCCCATTCTAACATGTTCTAATTGAGTTCTGGTTTGTGCAAAGCTTCTCCATGTCCTGATTGGACAGCTGACCCAATGCATTGTGATTGGCATATCAAGCATGCATGACACCTCTTATAACAGTCATCTCTTGAAGCTTATAAATCAGTTGGAAAAACAAAGTTATTAATGGCATTGCTTTCACCATATAATTGTAATAATTTTAAGTCCGATTCTGAAAATGTAGCTTGACTTGAGCAAAACATGTCATTGTGGTAAGTTTTTATTTTGTAAAGACTTGCCCTCTCTCTTTGCATATGGCTTTGTTTTGTGCATTAAACACATTTTTTTTTAATTGTGAATAAGATGTTTGAGGAAATAATATCTAGACTTTAAATCAGTGTTCTCTGATAGACAGAATAAACCCCATGAGCTTTGTAACCTTGCAGGCCTAATACGTAGTCACATTACACACTAAAGGAAAAGTCATAAAAAATGGCCTTTTAAGAGTGTATAAACAATAAAATAAGTTAATGACTGAAGTCCACTACGAATTTGCTGCTTCTCTAAAGTATGTAACTAAATCGAATGAAAAATCCTCAGATATCTTGAATTGATTTGCCTCATGGAGTTCTCCTGTTGCAGGCATTCTTGACCAAGGTGAAGGAGTGCTCATCATATTCGAAGAGCCCCCTGTGGACAAGACGTACGAGGCAGCTCTAGAAACCATACAGAACATGAGCAAAGTTGTGGATTCACTGTACAACAAGGCTAAGAAGTTAACATAGGTGAGGAACCTTAAAAAATAAAATGCACACTGAAATATTTCTCTCTCTGTTCATCCATGTTATGAAATATGGTTAAATTGTATTCATTTATTGAAGCATATCTTTGTGTTTCTTACCCACAGAATACACGTCAGAGGCTGCTGCTGTGTGGAATGGTTGTATGCGTGTGAGTTTGCCTGTGTGTATGTGTGTATGGCCAACATGTGGAACTTTTTTCTCACAGCAAAAAGGGACAACAATCGAGCAAGATCTACTTGTTCCCCCAGTTGAGAGTTTTTAATGTTTCTTTTCTTTCAAATGGACAATTTCATCTTTCTGATCCTCTGAATTGTTTTTTTTTTTTCTTCTCTGTATCTCTCAACGGCCAACACAGGCCATCAGGGAATGTTGTACAACTACAATAAAATCCTAAAATGTCACATAGAACTGTATAGCTCTTCTACATTTAAAGTTTTTTAATTACAGCAACTTTGTGATACAGACTCTTGGGTTTCCGTTATCTACGGTTCATCGGTTGCTTGCAGTGGTGCATATCTTTTACTTTTTTTCCTTATTTTATGGATGCACATTCAAATTGATTGTTGTAGATGAGAGATGAGAGGAATTTGGCTGTAAGGAAGAGGCTCTGTAATAAGCACAGTTGCCAATCATATAACCACACACACTAGAAAGGTATTTTCTAAGTTCGTATGATCGAGTATTGTTTGCCGTTTACTTTTGCGGTATACCGTCTTTACAGTTTTGTATTTACAGTGTACTGTTTGCCAAGTTAGGGTGGTTATATTAAACGGCCCAATCCTACAAAAGTTTTAGTCCTCTTTGATTAAACTAACCATTTCCCAAACACACATTTATGTCTGCACTGAAGTTTTTTTTTTTCGTTCATTTTGTTCTGATCTTTTCAGATCAGTATCTCAATGCAAACTCAATTTCTACTTTGGCAGCAGTAGACCATCCTATAAGTTCAATACCCTCAATATTGTTTTAAACTTCAATGTTTTGTAATTTTTTTTTTAACTCATTGTTTTTCTGTAAATTTTCACGCCTCCTTTGCAAAAAAATAATTTATGTTTTCATTTATTCTGTTCAGTGTGCAATTATAAATATTCAACAGTAACAAAAACATGTATTGTGGGAGAATGTTTTTAAATGATTATTTGAAGTCCAGTGTTGATTTGAGAGCTTCCTGCATGTGATTGTGATTGATTTGTAGTGGCGATCTAGCATTGATCATTGACTATTAAGAATTTAGTGAGACATTAAACACTTTGGAAAGTATTTTATTTTTAATTTTTTTGTGCCTAACATTGAAAAGTGGTCCACAAAAGCCCTCTGTCCAAAGCTCAATCATTGAAATCTTGGTATGAGCAGATTTCAGTTCAAAGAAAATGTTTTATTTTTGTATGAGTTGGCCTGTTCACTAATTAAAGTCTTTTTGATTACGTTTCTTGGTTTTAAGGGAAATTATCTCATGTTTGTACATGAATATAATCAGGTAATTTCCTTAGTGTGGGAAAAAAAAATGTTTTGCTGTGTGTTTTTTTGTTGGCCATTTTCACAACAAATACATTAGATAATCAGAAGGAAATTATTTCATGAGAATCCAACCCAATACATTTGCTATGATAAAAATTATTTTAAAGTAGAAAAACAGTAACCTCAGATTACTATAGCTCAGATTAATATATGTCAAATCTTTAAACTTTTAAGTTCCAGTTTTCAAAAGGTGTTTAAGTATTAGTTTGATTCTTTAGTTTTAGAGATTTAATGACCGAAGAGGGCAGACAGAAGTGATGGGATTAAAAATGATCACAATAAATTAATATTAATAAGACACAATTATACAACCTAACTAGTTGGGTGGATGAGACTCTTATAAGAGTGTTTCTCCTCTTCCATTCCATGCTAGTTTATTTTAATGAATTTCTATAGTAGTTTCTAAAGTCAACCTGACTGGATTTAGAACGCTCAGCAGTAGGTAGGTAGATAGATAGATAGATAGATAGATAGATAGATAGGCAGGTAGATAGTTATTTAAAATATCTAAAGTATTTATTTAAATCTTCAAATAGTCAGTCATTCAAAGTACTTGTATGAATAACTGTTACCAGGGATTAAAGTGGATTGGATTTATAGATCAAATGTAAGAATTAAACAAAAGTTTAGTAAGAAAATGCCCTCAATAAAGGAAAAAAATGATGCCATTGGCCTATTCAATTAAATATATATATATATATATATATATATATATTATAATTTATGTCACAGCTGATAGAGAAAAAGAACATTGCTTCAGATCACGTTATATTTGCTAAATAAAGTAATTAATTACGTGTGTGTATGTATGTATATATAAAGCTACATATATACATACACATAACCCCCACCCCCACACACACACACACGTAACAAATCCCAGTTAAAACCCTGAGACTTACATTTTACAACACAGAGCATACATAAATAACATTTGAAATATTTTTCAGTTAAAAAAAAAAGACTTTTATTTTGATACACCAAATGACTACGTCGCTCTTGCGGGCGCTTTCACGCTGGACTTGTCCATGGCAGTGGAGCAGACAAACACTGAATGAAACGAAACCATACACGTGTTATGTTTATTCACGGAGACAGGTAACGTTATATTTAATAAACATGACTGCACAGCGACGAGGAATCAGTAAAACCCCAGAAAGTACCGCCATTGAAAAAAAAATTAAGAGGTAATAATTTTTACTTTCTGAAACTTTATAAACCCACACTGACTTTGCATTGTTGCAGTCAATGAGTGATGCAGCTTCAGATCCATGATGACATGCACAGTTCTCCTTACATGATGTCGGAAAAAAATGTATGTCAGTTTTTCATTTCGTTTTGCAATCTGGCAGTCAGATGGATGAAAGCAATGGACACCTGACAGTCCATCGTACCTGTGTGCTCTGTTCATCTGGTGTGTGTTCATTCAGGGGAAATGCGCAGAGACAGGCCTCCTCTTGGAGAGGTAACGCGATCACGGTTCTTCTGCTGACGGGAGTCACTGGCCTAGTGATCTGGATGTGTTTCACATGGACTGATGACTTGACACACACATTGGTTTCAAGAAGCGAGATCCTCACTCATCCTAGAGTGTTCACAGTTGAGTGCTCTGAAGACTACAAGAAGTACAAGTTCTTCCCAGGTATGCAGGTGGTTATTCATCCAATCATTGAACTCCATAAACTCACTAGTACTTATTACAAATTTAAGCTTTGCGTTTTGTTGTTATTTTTTATTTATTTATTTCTTTTAGAAATGTTACATGGAATTTTCTAAAAGTCATTATTTTCTGCTTTAAATATAAATAAATAATTTTCTGCTTCTAATTTTTATTCATTTATTATGTTTTACTAATTGTTATGAATTACAATATGTATCAATCCATAACAATATACTAATGTATTTAAATAGCTGAAAATCATGATTTCTTTTTGACTGAATTAGTCAGTGTATTTATTCCATCATGTATCAAAGTGCAATCAAAATATTTTATAGTACTTTTCTTTTGGCAACACTTTATTTATAAAAGTCCTAAACAGTTACTTACTAGGCATTCTACAACATTACACAATTATTAAAAATTTTCCATTTCCATTCCACACAAAAATTTTTTTTGTAAAATGTGTGTCCATAAATCTTGCATCCACTCTGTTACCATACCATATTTTGCCTTTTAAATTGGTG
>JAUMHI010000053.1:10508565-10522828 GCA_032359435.1 Enteromius unitaeniatus | reverse complement strand
TTTTTTTTGTAAAATGTGTGTCCATAAATCTTGCATCCACTCTGTTACCATACCATATTTTGCCTTTTAAATTGGTGGAATTATCTCTCAAAATTGTGTAAGTTACAGGAAATGATGTCACTTTCACTCACTGAAAAGATCTGAAGCACTGAAAAGTGTCTGTGCTCTCTCTGAGAAAATATTTGAATCTAAAAACGTCTTGCACCGAGAGTTATTTTGTAGAACGTCAATTTTGTTACAATAACAAACTGAATTTATTACTGATCTCACATTAGGCTATTTAAAGGTCTTTTAATCATGTTTTCATCAGTGTCAAAAAAATAAATAAAACTGTCAATTCGATTACACTGTTGTCAGCAATGTTGTATGAATACGATTACTTATTACGATCATACTTATTTTCTTTCTTAATCTGTGTTTTATTACAATTATTTTGTCATCATGCAGGTATTTTATAGTTTTTAGTAGTGACGTTTAAGGGGCACTTGTATTGCTTGTTAATTTTATTGAAACATTTTTAAGTAATACATGCTAATATAAATATAAATAGCTATAAATAGATTTTTATTCTTGAGCACAGTTATTGCCAAAAGCTATGTGGTATTGATGTCAACTACATTCTCATTTAAATGACAAACAGGTAATTTATTAGACTCAAAACATGCAATTAGCATGTGATCATTGCACATAACCTAACCGTACCTAACCGTTATGTGTGCATATTGGATTTGGTCTCTTTGACTGATGGCTGTGTGGTGATTTGTGTTTTGTGGATGGTTTTTATGCATTTAACACATACTTTAATCTAAGCCACTTCCAATAAGAAGAACAAAGCAATGTGTCAAACAATATTCGTAGTGCATAATGCCAGATTTTTAAGCAAGCTAGAGATTTATTATTTTTTTGAGTGTGTTGGTTAAGATGAACCCAGCTATTATTTTGCTATTTGTATCTTTGTTCCAAAAACTAATAAAACTGGGGCAAGCTTTGAACTGCAGTGCATTGTTAAATCAGAGCAAACCCGTTTCCAAACTTCTTCTAGGAGTAGAAAGCCTTACTTGAACAAAATCAGCACCTGTGCATTCCTTCAGTCTAAATCATGAAGTTAGGTAAAAGGTGGGAGACCAGATCTGTGATCGGCAGTCTGAAGCCTCACACATAGGACTCATTAAAGAACCTCACACCAGCTTCAAAAAGCTGTAGGCACCACGAACAAAGCAAGCGCTGGGATTAACAAGCTCTCTCTAGGCTCCAGTTCATCCCACTCTCTTTACGACCGGCGTAAATAAGCTTTGGGAAAGAGAATGGAAAGAAAGAAAATGTATTGTCCTGAAGCGAACTGTAGCAGTTTGTGGTCTTTCGAATTCCTCCAAGAATTCCACGGGGTTCTAGCAAGTGGCATATGAATCTGTGCCAGCATGCTATGTACTGTGGAATATGATTGGGTATGAGGCTTTGTTGTCAATTGAACACTCAAGTGTGAATATTGCCTGACTGACAGCGACTCCTCTCTGAGATGATGCTATAACACACTCCAGAGTCATTATGCATTACATTTCGCAGGGCAGGCTGCGTCGCTGACTGTCATTGAATATGCAGTTTGAAGAGAGATTTTGGCAGGGGCATAGAGCCAGTTGTTTTAATTGCTGTCATTATTAATGAATCCATATGAAAGACTAATGCATTCTGTCCTCAGGTTGCACCCCAACAAAATGCGGCAGAGCCATTTCAGACAGTGTTGTGTCTTTGGAGGAGACGCAGAAGCTTAGAAGGTACACACGCTCACTGAAAAACATCTGTCTGTCTGTAGATACACACATAAATACATGCTGTCAAACAATCATGATTGATCATAAAAAAAAAATCAATCATTTTGTAATTTTTAGTGTTTTGTTATTTTCTTATTTTATTTCATATTTTTTATGTATACATAAAATATTCACTGTACTATATATATACACATATTTTTTTTTTTCTCATTTATATATTTATTTTACTGTTCAATATGAGTGTGGGGTACTTTTTATACACAGATACACGTATGTTCTCTTATTTCACAGGTTAGCTGAGCGGGGCTTATCACTTGCTGGCTCAGATGGTGGTGTGAGTAAGCACTTTTCAGTTCAAATGCTTGCATTTGTGTTTAAGAATAATGGCATATTAGTCTGTCATGGAAGCATCTGCTTAACAACACAAGAGGGCAGTACACACTACGGTTTTGACTTCAGCTGGAATTCAAAGCAAACCTCTTTTCCATTATTTGTCTAGATGGCAACATATTTGGTATATTTCCACAGAAAAGCACTCTCATTAAGAGAGCATTTGAGAAAATTTACATATGATCTGTGGTAGATTCTGTCAGCAAATGTCCTGTGTTTGATTGGAACAGCATGTGACATTCTCAGTGGTTCTTGAAGAAGCATTTTGCATTAGTATCAGATTAAGATCACCTCATCAGTTCATCACTCTGCTGCTTAATGATACAATACTGGAAAAGATTGTTGTTGAAAAGTACATGTGTTGCTGAGAACTTCAGCTGTATTGTCAAATAAAACGAACAGGATTCAATTAAGTCTTACTTTGAGACAGTTAAATAGCTAGTTTGATTGGTTTCATTCACTGATTTGTTTGATGGTATAATGGCTTTGAATGGCATTGAGCTTGTTGAAACTTTGAACAGAAGATTCTTCCCGGATCAGACTGGATAAAATAATCATAAAATGTCCATGCTAGCTTGAATGCATTTGTCATTAAATTGAAAAGCAATACAAATGAAATGTATGTACTTTACCATTCAAACGTTTTGCTTTGAACATATTTTTTAAATATCTTTTTGAACAAAGTCCTATTGTTTTCCTAAGGATTATTTATTATTATTTGTTTTTTAATCTACCCTCCGGGGGTTTTTGGGGCCTTAACATGCTCCTGAAAATCGGCATGCACATTGGAATCCACGGCCATCAGGACACCGTAGAGAGTGGGATCCAGGCACTGCACAGGGGCTCTACAGTGCCCCCTGGAACACAGTCACAAAACTTGCTGTATAGCTTAAACATATCTGCAAGTATTCATATAAAACTCGGTAGACATATAGATCTCATTGAGCCAAAGAATTATGTTCACTGACAGTCAGTGCTCCGGCCAACAGGAAGCCTGCTATGCAGGACTGGAATTTGATATACTCCTCTGAGGATTTCCACTGGATTGCCACCAAACTTGGTAAACATGATCTAAAGACATTGGGGACGCTAAATTGCAAATGGTTTTTTGATATCTCGAGCGGTTTGAGAGGTGTGTGTGTGGTACACACAAGGAAAGAAATCTGCATTTATTTATTTATTTACGGCATTACAGATTAAACAGTTTCTTAGGCCTAATCCTTTTCTGTCAGTTTTACTGACCTACGATAACTAAACTAAAGTTGTGTGTGTGTGTTTGCAACTTTTTATAGTTTGAAATAAACCTTTTATTGGTGTATACCTTAAATCCTAACTGCTAGAGAGTTACTGTATCTGTATTGTATTGTATGTGTCTACTGGACATAGTTTTCTTGATGCCACCGGGGTGGCGGATGCACTGATGGTATATGGTACTTTTTCAGGATATGTTTATGAATAGAAAGTTCAAAAGAGCAGCAGTTACTTAAAATGAACATCTTTTATGAAATTTCCATCACTTTTTATTAATTTACTGCATTCTTGGTGAATAAAAGTATTCATTTATTTAAAAAAAAGATATATATATATATACTACAATTCAAAAGTTATTTAAGATATTTAATAGTAAATGGTTTTTAAAGATGTTTCTTCTGCTCATCAAGGCTGCATTTATATATATATATATATATATAATATATAATATAAACCTTTTGAACAGTTATTGTGCATTTTCCCAGCTTTTCACTCAAATCATTATGCTGATAATACAATTTTTGTAACCTTAAAAAAATTTGAATTGAATGAATTTAGGTTGAAACCTAGTCTCAAGATCTTACCAGGCAAAGAGGCCTTTTATAGAGTGTGACCAGTGAACTAAAAGAGGGTGTAATACAGGTTCCTGCTGAGTTTTTAAGAGGAGATCAGCCCCATCATGATAATTTATGAAGTGTGTGAAGACAAAGAGCAGAGAATAACAGGACTGAGAGGAGTCCATCTGTTGAACTTATGATGGAGCATGAATAACAACAAGCTCAGCAGTGCAATCCCTCAGTGGTTGGCTTTGGAGTTTATTTAAACTGGAGACACTAGAGAAAGCATTGCTTTTTTGCCAAATGTTGACTGTTTCTTCTTTGAAAATGTCTTTTTTTTGTTGTATACAGGCCTCCATCCTGGATCTTCACTCTGGGGCATTGTCGATGGGGAAGCAGTTTGTGAATATCTATATGTGAGTAGGCTGTGCGGCTTCGTACAAGTCTAACAGGAAGTCATCTTCAGTTGAATTTTACCAACAACTTGATCTTTTTGAATCACAGCTCTATCAGACTTCCCAAGGTGTGTTTCATGTGCACATCAAAGTATGCCCATGGGCCCGAGGAGCAGAGCAGAAATCAATGGCAGCAATGAGGGAATGACTTTCTAGCTTCAGCTGCTAAAGATCATGTCTTCATCCTTTGCACATGGAATTATTCCTCATATCTGTATATGTAGTTTACACCTAGGTGCCCACACACAGGCTGGTACTTTGCTGGCAGTTAACATGTACAGCTGGCATGTGGTGGCACTTTGGTCTTCTGTGTGTGAATTTGTTGCTGTCTGTGTTTTGATACGGCAGCAGCTAGTCAGTTTTTAAATGGCTGCCATCCTACAAATGTTTAAAGTGGTGTGTTTGATATTGGTTAAGGTTATCTTAAGTGAACCCATCTGTGTGTTTTTTTTATCTCCAGATATTTTAAGAATGAGATAAGGGATGTTTTTACAGAAGAAGATTTTGAACTGTACAGGTGAGTGATGCAGAAAAGTGTTATAAAAATCTGTTTATTCCAAATCATTCAGATCTCAAATATTGAATGGGGCTAAAAAAAAAAAATATTTAATTTGAATTGAAAAGAATATTTTTTTTTGTTAAAAATTTACTTTTGGCCTTTCAACTTTTAGAGGAGTTTATTCATCAGAACAGATGGACAAATGTATCATTTCATTACTTCCTCTCCAATGGATCATCAGCAGTGATTGGGTGCCGTCAGAATGACAGTCCAAACAGCTGATAAAAGTAATCCACACAACATTGTCTATGAAAATCTTGTTGGATTGTTTTCACTTGTAAACGAACAGGTTTCCGCTTTGCAAGACATTAATTGATAGATGTGGATTCTTGAGATGTTTTATCAACTGTTTGGACTCTCTGCAGAATCATGTGTAATGCTTGTCCCAAGTGTAATTTTTTTTCCCAAATCTGTTTTGATGAAGGAACAAACTCATCTACATTTACAGCCAATTTTCAATTTAGGGTAAGTAATTCCTTTCAATTCAAAATAAAATAAAACGAATTATAATAAAAATAAAATAATAAAAAATATAATAATAAAGTTAGTTAGTTTACCCAAAAATAAAAATGTTGTCATTAATTACTCATGTCGTTAAAACCCGTAAGACCTTCGTTCATCTTCAGAACACAAATTAAGATATTTTTGATGATATCAGAGAGCCATCAGACCCTCCATAGACAGCAACCCAACTGAAATGATCCCAGATCCAGAAACTGAATGAAGATGAATGAAGGTCTTATGGGTTTGAAATGACACAAGGGTGAGTAATTAATGTCAGAATTTTAAGGTGAACTATCCCTTTTAAAAAAACTTTTTAATTATAGGTGAACCATTCTTTTAATAGTTGTAGAGGTGGTGTTGTATTTTAATAATCCATTTAGCTGGGCCACTTTAGTTATACACACATCTATGGTCAATTTTATTGTGGATTTATTATTATTTTTTATTGGCATTTTACACCACAAACATTCCTCTTTTTAGATAATGTGTTAAAAATAGCCCTGCTATTGGTTTACCTGATGCAAACCTAATTATTCTAGGCCTCCTTAACAATTAGCCAGCTGGTCTTTGTGGCAGCCCACCAACAAGCTGACTTTGAAAATCTGGTTTTTTTTAATACCTATTATGGATATGGAAGAATAAAAGTACCACAAATAAAAATGTCTACTATATAAAGGAGATTTATTTGCTCTTTTCTAAACCAGTGATGTTCGTAGTCGAATTCAAAAGGCAATAGCAGAGACGTTTGGTCTGGACTCCAAACAGATGTACCTCACCAAACCCACCTTCTTCTCTCGCATCAACAGCACCTCTGCCAAAACCACTCATGATGAGTACTGGCACCCACACATCGATAAGGTAACACGCACATCCAAGAACTAACTTTTAAGTCATATCCCAGGAATGTTCAAAAACTCCTAGTGTTTACTCTATGACCAGTGTTCTGAAACTGCCAATCACATTGGTTCCCTCAGAACACTGACCAAAAATATCTCCCCGCACAAGGGCCCAGATGTTTTGAACTAGCTTTAATAGGCCATATTATTGCAAAGTTGACATTTTATAAATAAATAATGTTTCACATCAAATTAGTTCAGTGACTTGTAATAAAGCAGAACACATAATACATGTCTAGAAAAGCAAATCTTTAAGGAAGACGCAAAGGGATTTAGATATGAATAATGGATCTAGATTAATATTATATTCGCAATGTTACCACACATCAATTATTACAGATATGAAATTAATTGGTACTCTGCCTCAATAGCTGGTGCATGGGAGATCCCCGCAGCCCAGTGGTACACTACAGTAGAAAATGCTTGATTTTAAAGTGGCCAGTATACTTGGTGTGTACACTGACTTATATTGCCACACAGATATGGCTTAAATATGTTTCCACAGGAATCCCAATCAAGGAAACGATGAATCATGAATGTTGATTGGTTTGCACAGATGAATGCAGATTTATATGACATTTACACTGCCTTGTTACATTAACAAAAGGTTTTTCAGCACTGGATTGGAAAAATAAAAATAATTATTTAAAAGCTGGCTAAATTGTCCAAAATAACACAACTGTCTGTCAAATATTCATGCGTAGCGAGCCCCAGGAGGGGCCTAAGACTTGCAGTACGCCACTGGCATATATGGTTAAATCATATCTGAGCAAATGTTTCTCATGCATTTGAGATGGAAAATGCTCTGCAATGTTTACATCCAAAACAATGATGTTTGGTGCGGCACACGTCCTAAACTCTTTATTTAGCCAGGCCTGAAATCACTTTTTATCACAACAGCATTGCCTTTAAAAGACATGATTTATTTTCGAAACAAAGCGTAATGTTCATACTTCACTTTTGAGCTGTTGAAATGAGGTCTTGAGGGGATCCAAAATCAGTTCAAGTTCATTTGCGTCCAGTTTCAGTATAAGCTTTGATCTCTGAGTAGGTTTCACTTTTTTACTTTGCAGGCAAGGTTTACAAACCTGGCTGTAAGACGTCAGAGAATAAACTGCTTACATTGAAGATTAATTGCTTTTAGTGTTTTGAATTTCTTCATGTTGCATGAGAGGTAAACAGATTATCCAAATGTCATTGTAGTTTGTAGCTGCACCTATTGGTTTGTTTTTGAAATATAATTATTTGTATTGCGTCATAATTTGTCATTTGCTTGTAAAGTGTACAATTCACTTGAATCAGTTCAAGTTTAGACAGAAATGCATTACGCTCTATTGATACTGTGCTGGTAGGGTTTGTCCTTATGGGATGTGGGATGATATTTTGGCATTGGTAGAGTTATAAAAACAAATAAGCGTCTCAAATGCTGATTGTGCTCCCTCTGCGGTAGGTGTGTGGAATATTCTTCATTAATCCATCTCAGCAAAACCACTGGAAATAACAGGCGGCCGCCAGAAGACTGCCAGTCTTAAACTAGATTTGATTAAAGTAGTTAAAAGTGTGATCCGACATGCTGAGAAGTGACGCCTGCGTGGTTTGGGATCACTAAAGAGATTCCCCTCATAAAGCAGAGCAGAGTTTAAAGTCCCAGGGACGCCGTTAAATCCTACCACTGTTTTTCGTTAAGCCAGGAAATCTTCGGCTTTACTTGAGGTTTTTTTTGGGGGGGAGATTTTCTACATCGCAAAAAGTGCATTGATTCTAAATAAATTGATGAATAATGAAACTAAAGCTTGATGTATTAGCTCTTAACACATTGATGATCAGTTTTGTTCAGCCGGTTTCCCTCAAGTATGCAATTAAAATTCCACTAAGTAAGATTAATTATTAAAACCTCCTAATTAGTGCTTTAAGCTCATGCTGAGATTTGTTTGAGGTTTTAAGGGAAAGAAATGTTCATATTTTTTTTCTAACAGGAAACTTATGGATCCTTTGATTACACGTCTTTACTCTACTTGTCTGATTATGGGTTGGAGTTTGGTGGAGGACGGTTTGTCTTCATGGACTCCAGTAGCAACAGGACGGTGGAGCCACGTGTTGGTAAATACAGTACAAACTATATCACACATATCATTTGGGTTTATAAAAATTCCGTATTATAAGTAATGCAGTGTGTTCAAGCACAATAAAGGTTTAATTAGAGCTGTCAGTTAAAAATAATCTTTTGACCTTTCTTTTTATAAAAGAATCCTCAATAAAGCAATTTCTACAAAAATATTAAGCAGCAAAGCCGTTTGTAACATCACCAAATTAGCAAGTGTGATCCTGAACCACAAACCCGTACAGGGATATGTGTAGCAATAGCAAAAAATACATTTATGGGTAAAAATGATAGATTATGCCAAAATGATAGATTATGCCAAAAATCATGAGGATATTAAAGGAACCGTATGTAAGAAATGGCCAAAACTGGTACTAGGATCTAGGAATGTTTAGGCTGCTATGAGTCACCGTTTTAATTTCCCAAACAGTTTATTACATTTTCAATTCGATGATTGTGATTGGGAGATATATGGAGGGTGGCTCTTCGGGCCAAAACAAAACATGACAACATAAACATCAGCTGAGGGCTTCAACTGCACTTTTTAAACGAGAATATCCAGGCTGTACTACTGCTGTCAGTGATATGAGTACTTGAAATTAACATGTTTTCTTAATGCCCGTTGAACATAACAGAGAGATTTTATGATTATTACAATATATTTCTTACATAGGGTTCCTTTAAGTAAAGGTCATGTTACATGAAGATATTTTGTACATTTTCTACCATTAAATATATCGAAACTTAATTTTTGATTAGTAATATGCATTGCTAAGAACTTTATTTGGACAACTATAAATATGATAGTCTCAATTATTTAGAATGTATTTTTTCAAGATTTTCAAATAGTTGTATCTCGGGCAAATATTGTCCTGTCCTAACAAACCATAAAATCTTAATTTCTCAAATCTTAATTTCAATTATGACCCTTATGACTGGTTTTATGGTCCAGGGTCACATATGTATTTAAACAGAAAACATATATTTTACATTTATATTTATATTTTAATTTAAAATAGAAAACAGATATTTAAAATTCTACCAATTTTCCACAAATTGACTGTATTTTTGATTAAATAAAAGATGTACGAAAATTACTAAATGATAAAACCTTGTTGGATTCACACCCAATACCCACTGGCAGTTTTATTCATGTCTGTGCTCCCGAATATTCCCCTGACCCTTTGCAAGACATGTGTTACGTCTGCTTAAATTAATATCAGTCATGGTCTGCCTGGTAGCTCTGCCCTAATGCGGAAAATAATGTGCAAAACAGAATGAGTGAGTGATTGTTTTGTATAACGTGTGTAGAGTTTCCGTGCTTTGAATTCTATTTGGAAGAATAGCTGCATCTTAACTAAGTGTACCTACTGTAGGAAGACACGAGGAATAAATACTAAAACCAGTTAACCTGTGATGAAGATGCATTGCAGTGTGTATAAACATTATGAGGCAAGTAATTGGCACCATTGAGGTTCTTTCGCACACCAGAGTCAAGCTAAAGAATAATACAAGTGGCTCAGCGGTTGCATTGAAGTGTGAAAGCATCAGCATTAATTATCACTTTTTCATTTGTATATCAGCATTCAGTAACATGGGATTTTGTTAAAGACTCTCTCCTGTTTTGCACCAATTACAGACACACTCCAAATGCTCTTTATGACTTGTTTTACATACCTGCTGCATGGAATAATTCTTTTGTTTTCACAGCCTGGTATTTTGATAATGTCCCCATTATGACGTGATCCATGAATAGCCGCCGGATTATTTGGTCGGCATGGAGAAGCTGGCTTGTGCGTGTGAATTCATTTACCTCTCAGCTCTTTATTAAGATCTGTCAGTTTTGAGTGGATGTCTGCTATTTTCCAACTCAGTTAAGGTGCACTCGGAAAAGCGTCGTCATATAATGATGACAGAAATGGTCAGGCTCCTTTCTTTTAAAATCTTTGCCCACATGATGTCTTTGCCCTACGTGGTGTTTTGCCACGTAGCTTGACTTTTGATCACGTAGAGCACTTAAAAGAATCATGATAGGTAAAGGCAGGAATGTATGTGTATAGATATAAATAATTATTTATCAATCCATATATACATACATACATACATACATACACATATATATATATATATTGTGAAGAGTCAGCTGCCTCCCCTAGCTATCATAGAGAACCGCACCGGTGAGACGGCTGTCAGGCCAGGTAGCCGGGCAGTTGAATTCCCTTGGAAGTGCCGTTAGGGCCAAGTAGGATAAAGCTGCCACCTTTCACACCTTTCATGTGCGGCCGCCTGTATTGTTGTCAGTAATATTAATTTATATAAGGTTAAGATATTTCTAATACATAAAAACATTGTATATATAGAATTTTATTTATATAAAAATGAATAATTGTGTTTAACTGTGTGTATGTAAAGTTGAATTCAAAATAATAGCAGTGTTTTTTACAACGTGAGTAAAGCTCAGAATTCTTATAATATTTTTATTTCCATTTATTGGGAACACTGAACATTATATTTTACTTCAAAACATGAAGAAAAACGATCAATATTTTAATTACTTTACAGAAAATGACGGAAAAAATTATATTGGGCCGTTCAAAAAAATAGCAGTGTCTGCCTTTAACAATACAAACTCAAATTTTTACTTCACAAAACTGAAACAACTTTAAGATTTAGCTTTCCTGTGAATCACTAAACTAATATTTAGTTGAATAATCACTGTTTTTAGGAACTGCTTCACATCTGTGCTGCATGGAGTCAACCAATTTATGACACTTGTAAACGGGTATTCCAGCCACGGATGATTTGACAATTCCTCTGTATTTCCAGGGATTAAGGGATTGAGGTCCAGGGATTGGGCTGGCCATTCCATAACCTTAATTTTGTTGGTCTGGAACCAAGATGCTGCTCGCTTACTGGTGTGTTTGGGGTAATTTTCTTGTTGAAAAAACTCATTTCAAGGGCATTTCCTCTTCAGCATTCATGTTTTGAAGTAAAATATAATGTTCAGTGTTCCCAATAAATGGAAATAAAAATATTATAAGAATTCGGAGCTTTACTCACGTTTTAAAAAACACTGCTATTATTATGAACACAACTGTATAAACGCATAGACACACAATTGTATGTTACTTAATTTTACATAAAATTAAACATTGTTAGACACATATACACCCAAATTACAATGTGTGTATATATATATATATATATATCTATATAAAGAATTTGATATGCGCTAGAAAATGTTTTTTTTTTTTTTGGTGTATGTTGTTTTGATTTATTTTATTTTTTTTAGCATCAGTGCCACTTCTTGGCTTAAAATATCCATGTTGCATTATTCATCAGACCCCAATGTTTGCAGCTCTGGAATTCTCCCTCCCGTTGTGCCCCGTCTCCAGCTAGGGTGATAGCTAGTTTGGAATGTCTGCTTCCATTTCGAAATGAATTAGAAAACATTGTGTTGGATATAGCAGCTGGAACGTGTTCCTGTTCACTGGGTGGCAGAAGCAGTGAGCTCCGTCGGTGTGTTGATTATCCATCAGGTGTGGCTGATGAGCCCTGATCTTCGCTGAGGTAATTATTAGTCTGATGGATAACTCTGTCGAACAGGCTGTAATTATAACTAGACTGACAATCAGCCTCCCTCTTTTATGATGGATGATATCAGGAGAGATATTGGCCTGTTGAGGCACACCGCGCTAAACACAGGGGAGACGGGCAGAGGTGAGATGAGAAAAGGGATGGGGTCTGCACAGACATAAGAGGAGTGTGAAAGATGACGTGGTATGTTAGAAGATTAGATTGGGGGGAAAAAGCACTTTAGTTTTGTCACACTGGGAAAATTGACGCCTGGTGCTGGATGAATCCTTTGGGATCACAGCTGCATCTCCTGATTTGAGAGTCACAGAGGTGCACAGCTTAGCAAGAGCCTCATACTGTTAGAACTGGCTGAGGAGTTTAAAGGAGGCGACAGGTGCGTTTTTATTGTCAGGTGGAAGAACAAAAGCCTGTATTTTCGGCTGTGTTCGTTTCTGTGATGACAGACCAAAGATAATCAGTGCAGTTCTGAGATAGTATTTGATATGCAAATTTGACATAAAGACACTTTCTAAAAGCAGAATACCTTGAAGTGGTGAGAAATGCCTCTAGCTGTCTGTCTTGTCTTTACAGAATGCATTTATTTATTTATTAGCAATTAAACTTTACTTAACCTTATTCATCCAAATAGTAAGCCCCTTTAAGGCAAGTCAGCTCATTTGGTGATCAAAATCTTTAAAACTGTCATGATTGGTTTAATAACATTTTAAATAATTTTATCCTCGTTTTAGAGTAACAAAGCAGAACTTCACTTCCTACATTGTATTGAGAAACATTTTTCTACAAGTGGCACGTATTCTTCCACTTAAAATATGCAAAAAAATAAATATAACACCCTTGCTTGTCTAATTTTGGGGGCTTTTTTTCTTCATCATGGTGACATTTCCAACTTTAAAGTATTAATTTATGCTAACACTTGACTAGCTTGTTGTTAAAGGCATAGTTTACCCAAAAATGTACGTGTTTTTAATTGCGGTACCCGACAAGGGATTAGAACTTCAATCACACAGTCAATTGAAAATTCATGCCATGGGCCAAATAAAATTAAAATGCAAAATAAAAAAATGTCCAAAAGGGCACCTCTACTGTCTACAACACCGCTACAAGCTATGTTTTATAAGTACATTGATTCACAGACTAGATCACATGCAGCTTTTTTTCTATTGACAAGGCTCCCTTGTAGTTTTGTTTCCACTCTAAATATTCTTTTCACTTCTGATTAAACTCCTCTCCATGGAAACACTATCAAATATCATTAGGAGCTCTGAAACAATTGACATTTTATTGTTTCAGTGAACCAAGTTACATGACAACATGCTGGCAGACCCTGTGCTCTTCTCTGAGCCTTTCTTGCTTAATTTGTCAATTTGTTAAATTTCTAAAGCATTTGACCTGATGTGTATTTTTGTTGTTGTTGTTTTGTTTTTTTGCCAATTTCTCTTTTGCATGGTATCATTCCTTTCCTAATTTCCATGCAAACGCTGTAATCAGGATTTAAAATTTTCCAGCATAATACTCCAGATGTCCTTTAGGCATGCTTTCATCTTGCAGGTTTTATGGTATTATACACTTTCCTCCAGCGATGTGGAGCAGTACTTCATTTGCACATCCATACTGATCCTAATGTGTCATGTTCTCAAACGCACAGTAATATTTCTAATATTTTAATGATATTCTGTAAAACCTTTAGAATTGGTCAATGAGGCCAGAATGAAGCAGACACAGAGGCAATTTGCATACATATCCTGTTTAGCAAATGTCTCCTTGTGCATCTTCAGCTGAAGTGTACAGAATTACACTTGGCTAATTAGCATGGAGGCAGCATGTGGTTTCTGAACTTTCTTCCAGATTTAACCTGCATGGGTCACTGTGAAATCTAGCTTTTTATGGCGGAATGTTTTTGCTGAAAAACTTTTTTTCTACTGCTAATATCCCAAAAGTAATACCATCAGAACATAATTTACATAATGTAACAATTAATCTAAATGGTTTGTTTCTAGAATGTGGATAAATGGCATTGATTTATAATAATTTCTCATATTGACAATGGAAGACATATCGTCATGTGATTAGTGATTTTATTGGTCATTTTTGCCAATAATAACTGATCTGATCAATGTGTAAAGTAGGGCTGCACGATTTGGGAAAAATGTCACATTGTGATTATTAAGGTCAAAATTACAATTT
>JAUMHI010000053.1:10496516-10508465 GCA_032359435.1 Enteromius unitaeniatus | reverse complement strand
TGATCAATGTGTAAAGTAGGGCTGCACGATTTGGGAAAAATGTCACATTGTGATTATTAAGGTCAAAATTACAATTTCTCAACTGAGATACAGTATACAGTGCAATCTAGCAACAACGTTTTCAAATTAAAACTAAATTGTACAAAAATAAACAGTAATATCTTTACATTACTGAATTAAATTACATTAACTTAAAAATAAAATTAAAGTCAAAAGTACAGATAAATAAAACAAATGCCCATTTTTATATTTTTACATGTTTTCCCAAAACATTTTAGCAGGACGTAACACATACTTAGTATATTTCTGTTGTCATCTCTTGTCCAGTGTGCGTATCATTTTCTCAAATCCCTCTTTGCTAAAAGTGCTTCACAGCTGAGGCGACTTGAGCGAATATATCTCCCTATTCGCGTGTAGTTGCATGCTTGAACATTTAGAGTTTACGACGATTTCACACTGCACACGTCAGCAGGGCGTAAGCAGTGCATATTTTTCCGGTGTTGTGCCGAATTATGACTCCCCTCATTGAAATCAATAGTAATCCTAACCCCACCACTAATCATAACCCCTCACCCAACATTTGCTGTAATGTAATCGCATAGGCTGACATCGCGATTGCGATGTGATTAATCGTGCAGCACTAGTGAAAAGTATACTTGCATTTATAAACTAAAGGTTTAATGATTTATTTTTAACAGTGACGATAGGTTAATTGTTCCGTTTAATGGTTATTTTAGTCATTTTAAGGGATGAATATTTTGCAAAAAGTCAAAAGCCTGTCAGAATGTTTTCATTTTAAACTAAAGTAATGATAAGATATACTGCTGTGTTCCTTGCAAGAATCATTAAGGACTCTTAATGATATCCTAGCTATGTAACTGGCTTGCCTGCTTACATATATTTCTTTTAAACGTGGTAATAATAAATGAACGCATTTCAATTGTAATATCAAGCACATTAAGCACTGACATGTTAATAAAAAGACTTTGGTTTCTTGTTCAATAGGGTATTGCAAACAGAATCGAAATTTGCACTGGTGTAAATTATTATCTTAATATTTATTATTCATAGTCCTTGTTTTGTTGTTTTTTTATAAACAACACATTGAGAAAACTCATTTGCGCTTCTATGGCACTGCTTGGTTAGTACATTACAAAATCATACTTTGCTGACATATCTAAATCGCAGAGCATATTTCTTTTAGCCATTTTCTCATCTTTAACATTTAATGCATTATCCCTTTCATCTGTTTTCATTAAACAGTTCTAATTGCCTTTCCTATGACTTACGATTTCCCCAAGCTTTCATCAAGCTTGAAGGATGTATGTCTATGTTGGATCTATGTTGCATTATGGATATTCCACCAGCAGTGAAGTCCAACACACAGCATTTATTCATAGAATTTTACACATGCATTTCCACTTCTGAAAGTCAGCTTTAAAAAAAACATGAACATTTAATGAGATTCAGTACAACTTTCATGATCAAGAATGGTCCACAAAGGTCAGTACCAGCAGGCATAATGGTGGTAATTTACATAAATATCAAATTTAGCAAAGGCCTTGCTTCTTAAAATGAAATTGTCAGTCCAACCAAGTAAAATTAGGACATTTAGGTAATTATCCCAGCACCAACTTGTATTTTGGAACCACTTTCCAATTTCCATAAACATTCAGATTTACTGCACGCTGCTCACCATTAAATACGACAACTGTAAACACAAACATTTAACTTTAGATAGAGTTTAAAACTACATTTTAAACTGCCAATCATAAAAAAAAAAATTCTGAACATTGATTGACATAAGGCAGACGTTAGTCTACTTCATATGCAGTTTTTCAGCATATTATTTTAACCTTTGCCCTGTTTCTCTCTGTCATCGTCCATGTTCTTTTGTTCTTTCATCTCATGCAGGTCGGGTGTCCTTCTTCTCATCGGGTTCTGAGAACCTCCATCATGTGGAGAAGGTCACTTGGGGTACGCGATATGCCATTACAGTATCCTTCACGTGTGACCCCGATTATGCCATTGATAACCCCTCCCTGCCGTAGGATCCACCCGGCTCAAAGCGATGGATGAGTCACAGGAACCCTAGGGAGAACACACAGGAATATACTAATACAACAGTCGGGTTCACGGCATAAAAAACTTGTATTGTGCCATTAGAAAAATGTTTGCGATTTTCTGTGCTCAAATGGGTTTTGTCTCCTTTATATTTTAAATTTAAATGGTGTTTTGTATTTTCAGGAGATTTACTTAAATTGCCATCGTTTTGAAGACACGCATCTTGGCTTTTGTTGTGAAGGTGCTTCACTCTTTAAAATCTTTTATATTATTATAGCTAAATCACTGTCTAGACAGGAGACACAAGTGGGATGAAAGAACAGGCACATGTAATGAAAACAAAGAGCTGGAAGATATTTCTATTTATGTCACCACCTGAAAACCTTATTTTTGTAGAATTGTTTTCAAAAACTACTTATGCTTCTAATGAAATGTCTATATATCCGATACCCAAAGAATATATCATCCCTTCAGCCATGCATTCCTACTTGTGTGAAAGAAAATCTTTTTGATATCTTTGATATAAGTGTTATAGTCTTGATTGTTGTAATAGTCAAAGAAATAAGCAATGTTTACTTTTGTATGTCTTTGACTCCAAGGTCTCGAACTGTCCAGTGCCAAGTATGACATTTTTGTATTGCATGTGTGATGAGCTTTTGGAAAAACATTCCCTCCTTTGACGGTGTTGGTTTTAATTACACTGACATTACGTGGTGAAAGTCAAGTCCAGCCAGTCACAACACGTTCGTTTTTGACACCTTGTTTTGAGATGTAACAGCTAATTGGCTTCTCTGTTTACAGTCTCATGGCCAAAAACTGAGTGCTCTCTCTGTTGTGTTGATGTGAGATTCAAAGCAGAATGTTATTACTTCTCTCATGTAAAGCATAGGTAACCATCAAAATCTTCTCTGTAGTTTCTTTTTATACCATGCTATGAATCTTTCCATACCTGTGTTGAATTTTAGGGAGCAACATAAGGGTAAAGTTGCATTTTAAGCCATCCTAAATCTGCTTATACATTTAAATTTGACATGCTTGTTATTCAAATGCATGCATCAGCTTTATTATAATAGGAAGAGAGAAGTATGTTTGCATTCATATGTGATGATTCATGAATTTTGGCTGATGCCTAATTTGCTGTTCCTGTTGCATCACCAATAGCTTAATTGGAAATCTCTCTTGGTCTGTAATGTTCCTTTTTCCAGCTGCTAATTCATTCATGCTTTAGCTGCTGCAAGGCTGAATATTAACTAGTGTGCATAAAGTCCTTCTTAAAGTATCACTTCAGGTTTAAACAAATCAAGTAGGTTTGCCAACAGCAATCAGAGTTTTGTGTCTCAGGGAAGATCACCTCAGTGACAAGGCTGAACCGTTGATTTAATGCATGATAGATTGAAATACAATCCGTCCACATCATGTGGATTTGCTTATTTGTCTGTGATGAGCTGCGTTTGCTAGAGATGATCGAAGTGGAATGTGTTGGTTGTGTGCCATGTGCATAAATGTGCTTGTTTTTTTCACTTCTGTTCAAAAGGATGGAGTCAGTAAGATTTTTATTTTTAATGTTTTTGGAAGGAAACGGTAATATTGTGAAATATATATGCAATTTAAAATACATATAATAAAATGTAATGTATTTTATGATGCCAAAGCATCAAACTGTTGCACTGCTTAATACTTTTATTTTTTTATTTATTTTTTGTCAGCATTAATTGAATTAAAAAAAGTAAAAGAACAGCACTTATTTGAAGTGAATATTTCTACAGTATGTAAAAGTATTATTTTTTTTTATCTTACTGTCTTCACATTTTTGAAGCATATAGATTGAAATTTTGGCTAGATACTGTACATTTGCATAAGATTAGGAGAATGCAACCAGAATGTGCTTGGTTGTGCATTAGTCCTCCTTTAACTATGATATTGTAATCCTTTTAAGATCTTTCTTAATCTCATTACATTCTTACACGTGTTATCTAGTCCAAAAGATTGTGGCTCCAACGTTTCAGCCCGAAATGTAAATGCACAGCTGATAAGTACAGCTTTTTAAAGAGAGGTTTAGCTAGCGGGTGTTGTGATTTTGAAGAACAGATGTTGCTAATTAAATGATACGACAAAACAAATGATGGACACATTCAAGCTTGTAGTTCAACCACAAGCAATTTGCAAGAAATTCTGGATTGATAGCTACAGTAACACAAGCTTCCCTCTGGCAATACCGTTTACACTTAAGTCATGCAGTTTCCTATGACTACTCACTTGCAGAGCCCAACAATAACACGTGTGGCAAGATTATGATTTATTTAATTTCTTGAAGAGACTGATAAATAAGAAAATGTGTAACATTTGACTGGCGCCTTCAATCTGTGGTTGTGCAATTTGTTATTAAAAGAGCTTTGATTAATATGAGTGCTTTCTCAACAGTGTCATTAAGTAAAGTGATACACTCTCCATTGTCAATTCTTCTGATTTTGAGCTAATATTTCCATGATAAAAGCGTGTTTTGCCAGTGTGAGCCTTGGCACAAGAGCTACTTAAGAAATCCCTTAATCTGACCCTGGTCTGAACGTCAGCAGCCCTCTCTCGAGTTTGATGATTGCATGAAAACGTCAGACCCCAGTTGTATGGCTTCTGTTCTTTTGTCTCCAGAGAAATGGCGACTGCAAGAATCAATTTTATCCTTCCACATCCTTGGTTCTGCAAGAGGTAGATAGAATGAGTGTATATGTTTATTTTTCTTCTCTACACGAAGGACCGTCAAGTCCTTACTGACATTGAGAACCAAAATAGAACACCACAGGGGTTTGTTCTCTTAGTCTTGATGTATTATCTAAGCAACTTGCTTGTTGTACATTTCATATTGATGTTACTGATCCGCAATGCCATCATGAGTTTCCTTTTTATCAATAAATAATAAGACTGTTAGTGTGACATTTGTGGTATTTCCTGCCTGCCTGATGCAAGCAAGATCTTTGTCATAGACAATGTCACTGGACAGCGTGCAACATTAACACAAAATGACACTTATTGAGAATCCCAACTCAGGAAGGAGATTGTCAATATTGGGCAAATAACCAAGATAATGGTCAAAGACACGGGGCATCATTATTATTACATGGGTACAATAATTAAAGATTTTGTTGGATGGATCTCCATCCCCCAACTCAGGACCAGACATGAAATTCCTGATGAGACCTTGAACCTCTGGTTTTCACAAAAACTGCCCTCATGTTTCACAAAACTGCTTTTTCATGCCTATCCAGGCATAAAATACACTAAACCAGACTTAAATCATGGATATGCATAACTGCATGTTATATGTAATTCACACCTTGAACTATCATGTGTTAATCACTCATTGAATATGTATTTTGTTTGTATAACTATTGAATGGCATATAGTTTAATATCATTGTTTAGTATGGTTTTGCTTCAATCTTCTTGCTTGAAATGTTTCTTCCTACCAATTCATAATCAAATGTATCATATTCATGTTACAGAAATCATGTCCAAAATTATACTCTGCAAGAGTTGGAAAATTCGGACCATGTGACTGATAAGATAACATTTGGATTTATGATTTGGAAGGAGAAATATCACCACACCCTGAGCTAGAATGATACCTATTGGTTAAAACAACAATTATGGGATGTGTCCAAGGATGATTTTAAAAGCTCAAGAAACTATTCAAATTACGCTCTTAGCCTCAGCTTTTAGCTTCAGCTCTTAGTATGCTCTTAGCATCAAACTTCAAACGGACCACGACTCTGTCTCCTTCAGCCAATCATCAACCTCCCAAGACTTCCACAACGACTTACTTCCAGCCAATCTGCAACCTTGCACTCATCCTCGTTGTGCAGTCTGTACCACACTATCCCGTGACAGAAGACCGGACCGAAACCATTTGTGCAGCATTTTTTTATGGACTTGCCCCTGTTAAACTCCTTTGCTTGGAGCAGGGAGACCGCTCGCTTGAGGCTCACACTTTAGACTTTCTAGAGCTAGACTATCCAGAACGGGACAGCTCTGTGTGTTCTACTACAGAGGATTCAGCCGAGCATGACACAAGAGCCTGCACTGAGCCCTGGTACAGAGCCGATCGTCGTCCTGGATTCTGACCCTCAAGAAATGTCTGACCAGGTGAGCAACATCATCTGTCCCCGAGGGAGTATTGGTGGACTTCGAGGGCTTGGAGGAAAGCCCCGCCCACACTTCCACTGCTGAGGGTGAGCTAAAATTAGACTCTGGACATTATGAGGAACTTTTAGGCCTATTTGAAGAGGACTTAATTGACTTGTTTGGAGAGGTGCTACCCATCTGGCTCCTCCTGCTCCTGGCTCCTCCCACGGACTCTGAACTTTTTCGTTGGTACATTTATGGCGTGAGGAAGTCTTCCCGGGAGGGGGTCAATATGTTACATGTATGGATGTGTGTTCTGTTGTCATTCCAATGTGCTCTGTGCTTTTCCCTTGTGATCTAGTTCTGTTTAATCATGTCATTTAGCAATATTTTTTTATTCAATTGTCTAATACTGTGTGAGAAATAAAAATTTCTGCCAGTGAAGTAGTGGACTGGATGTTGGTACAGTATTCAGCAGTAACTTGTCCACTTCAGTTGTAATTACACATGTGCCACCTTCAAGTATTAGTAGTTCTGCATAATATTTATGATCATTTCTGGGTTTATCATTTAATCTTCACAAGGCCTTGATATCCTTGACCAGTCCTACTTAGATCTATCTATCTATCTATCTATCTATCTATCATATATGGCAGGGTGTATCTGGAAAAAATTGTTTGTGAAACGTGGCAAGTGTTTTCGTTTAATCAAACATTTAAGAGTGATTCTTGCACTAAGATATTACTCTAAAGAAGTTACTTTTTTTCATCTGTTAAAGCATTTATCTCATAATCATTAGGTTATGGTCTGGATCAGGGCTGGACTGGTAATCTGGCATACTGGGCGAATGCCCGATGGGCAGACGCACTTGGGGGCTGGTCGATATAATATGTTGTTGTTTTTTTTTTTATTGGCCAACAACCGGTATATAAAGATAGGGACAGCGGCCCATTGGTTCATTTTCCATACTGACACTGGGCTGGCCTAATCATCTCTTAACAGGCTCCACGATGGAGTATCTGAGACCCAAATCGCGGCCCATTGGTTGACTGTCTTAAAGGACATTGAGCTAGTTCAATAAAATCTCAGGCTACGCCCTGCCTCCCTCCTGGCCAGCCCTCATCTCCTCTTCATCTGCTATGTAGAGTTCAACTGGAGTTCGAGATGAGTCTGCCTATAACAATGGATAAACCAGAAAAGAGCAAGGGGGTGCTGAGAAGCTGCGGGAGAAAATATGCAAGAGCCTACAAGTGGAAGCAGCAAAATGTAAGGAGCTTAATAACAGAAGCTTGAATGAAGGGGAAACAGAGGAATCTTACCTGTCCTAATGACTGTGCACGTCACAACTGAAGAATAAGTAAACACTTAAAACAGTGAAAAGTCTTTTAAACATAATCTGAAATTTAAAAATAAACACTAAACATGCCAAAAACAGTGAAAAGAAAGTTTTTAAGAGTCAAGAAAAAAGGGCTCAATCCTAGCTTTACTGGCATCAGTGAGCATTAAGTTGCTTCTATTCTTAATTTCAAAGATGGCAGTTCACAAAAAATGAAACAAACTTGCATTGTTTTGTATTGGTGAGATTAACAGTTTTAAGAATAAAACCCAAAAGAAACTGAATTTTCTGAAGTGATCTCTTATTTTTTTTTTCCAGAGCTGTATATGGTAGGCCTATATGTGGTGGTGGGCCGGCTGGACCATAAAATGCCAGGGCCGATTTTTACTCCCAGTCCAGCCCTGGTCTGGATGGATGTTAATATCATGTGTGATGGTGTGGAAATGTATTATTATGTGTGATGCAATTAATTTAGTTAATTCTTGGTGAAAGAAAAATGCATATGGTGTTTGCTATAGTTAAACACTTAAGAATAAAAAAATGAATTGCTTCAAACCCACGTTGCTTAAAGCTGTGCCCTAAACTTTGGCACATAACGTATTATCTAAAATTCAAACTAAAACTTTGCCCATCTGTAAGATATCCCTTTTAGTTTCTTATTTTCTTGTATTTCAAGTACAAAAACAATATACATGTTTTAACTAAATTTGAATAATTAGCAATTAAAGGGGCACAATAAAAAAAAAGTCTAAATCTAGTGCAATACAGTCTTCAAATCTAGAAAGGCTGTTTGTGAAAGTGACGGCTGGGCACAGTTCCGCTAACTAAAGAACAAAGCTTACCTTTACACCAACGGGTTAAGCTTTCCAATCTCTTCACTGCATCACTTTTAACTGCGCCATGACAAGCGTCTCAGAGTTGAACTCAAACTGATTGCTGGATGACGCAGACTTTCCCCAAGAGTACAAGCTCGGTGGGCGCTTTCTAAACGATGACGTGTAGCGGTAAAAACTCTTGTGGCGGTTTTTAAGATACTCCCGGTAATTCTTAGTCAAGAGCGTGTACAGAAACGGGTTGATGCAGCTGTTGCTGTAAGTCAGGCTCGCCACGAGGTAATTGATGCTCGTGTGCGTGTGTGAGGCGAGACTGAAGGGCTTGTGGTACAGGGGCACAAGTTGCCATATCCAAAAGGGCAGGAAACACGCCCAGAACACGAGCACGATAGTGAAAATCATTATCAAAACTTTCTGTTTTGGCGAGCGCTTGCTGCTTTTATTAATAGCCGACGTCTTTTGCGACTCTAGGTACGTCCTGGCCAGCCTGGTGTACAAGTAACCAATGACGAGCCCTGGCGCCATTATGCTCGTGCAGAACAGGACGGTCAGGTACAATTTGTACGCCTGGGGTGCCCAGGTGGGTGCGCACATCCTTTTCACCCCTCCGTCTGCTGTGGTTTTAGTAGTCTGGTTAACCATGACCATCATGGGAAGGGTTAGGACGAGGGACAAAATCCAAACTCCCCACGCCATGGCTTTTCGGTAGCTCTTGGAGCGTTTCACAGTATCCAGCGGTTTAGTCACGGCCAGGTAGCGCTCCATGCACATCACTGTCAGAGTAAAGATGCTCGCGTGCATAGTTAACAGGTCCAGACTCAACAGTATCCTGCAGCCCAAGTCCCCGAAGTACCAGTCTTTCAGAAAGTACGTGCACACCACGAAAGGAATCGTTGAGAGGTAAAGGAGATCCGCGAGCGCCAAGTTGATGATGGAGATGTACATGGAAGTGGCGAAGCGTATGGAATGACACATGACTACAAGCGTGTAGACGTTTCCCGAAACTCCAACGATGTAAACCACCGACAGCAGCGTCCCGAAAGTCGATGTTATCACAAGCTCGTCCACCGGACCGGAGTTGCTACGGGACGGACCGCTGACACTGCCGGACGTGTTGTAATTCATGGCGCTCGCTGTGAATGTGGAGCTCTGCACGGGAACTTTACACCAGGTGCGCCAGACCCCACATAGTCCTACTGTTTGGAGATCTGACAGATGTGTCTGAGCGCACTCGCCGGTGTCCGCAGCTCCTGACGTCAAACCTATGCTCCGCACTTGCCTTTTCGCCACTAATGATTTCGCAGAAAGTTTAGAGAGACGTCGTACATTTTATTTACAGTTTTCGCTCGTTGCCCTGAATATTTAAGGAAGGGCGCATCTAGGAAAAATACGCAGCGATGTCACAAACGATAAACAATCTTATACATCTTATTCACAGTTGAGGTTATAAATTCACGTTTTACATTGTTTTCGAAACAAGTAGGCTGTAATGTTTTAATAAAACCTTGAAATTGTAATTCTGGTGTGAATAGGCTATTTCTGCATGTTTTTCCTCTGCATTGGCGTGTGGCAAATGACACATTACACGGTGCGCCTGACCTTGGGTTCTCACAGATCCACCCCGTTCTCATAAACCTTTTCCTGTGAAAATCGTGGCTGCAGAATAAAGTGTCGAACCATTTCTTGCTAAAACTAAACAATTAGGACACAAATGACTTTTTCTTTACTCCAAAGCACCCCAAACAGATCAGAAGTGCGTAGCTTATAGGCTACAATTTAACAGTCAATTTTTATACTACAATTCATTTATTTAGCTAGATGTTTTCTTTCTAGCTGTATTTAGCAAAAAGTAGCCCAAATGTTCAAAATTAACGCTTTCGCTATATTAATCTCATATCTGTGCCACTGAAAAGTGTTTCTGCATTATTTTGTTTGGATTAAAAAAAAGCCCCCAAAAGCTTAAGCAGAGCAATTCTACATTACAGTTTTAAATAACCTTTTATTTAAATATGCCATTAACTGTACACATGGTTCATTTCCAGTCTACTCTATTCTGACGCCAAACCGTTCATAGCGATTTGTGAATTTTAATGACTGCACCTCATTAAAAGAACTAGTTCTTAATAGTCATTTTTTGGTGACTCGGACATCAAAGGTGTGTTTGCTCTAGAGATTCAGTAATATGCTGTTATACAAAATACATCAAAGCTCGATTGTAGCTCCAGAGAACGAATATTCAACTATATACTTTGCTGCCTTTTTAAATTTAGCTCAATTTAATTTATGTAAACAACGTAAATAAATTGCTTCAAAGTAAGGTTAACAAAGCAAATTAACCGTTTGAACACAACAGATCTATATTTAAAGCAAACTGCAGTTTTGTTGTAGAACGAAACCCCATTTTATGTATTCCACTACCAAGAGAAAATGTTAAAATCTGTTTATGCAATACATATTAGACTGTGTGATGCACCACAGTTATTTCCCCAGTGGTTTTATTTCTATTGTAGTTAAGCATAGATTTATGTTTTGGTGGTCTTCATGCATTAAATGTCATTTTGATGTAGAACTTTGGTCCGTGCCTGTTGTTTTTGATATGGTCTATGAATAAATTTCATTATTACATAAAGCAATCATATATTGGTAGGTTTTCAAGAGGCTATATGTAGTAAATACCAAAGGTTAGTGGTTTATATTAAAGCTTTCGCCACACTGCAATATAACTGTGCTTTATATTTGTGAATGGAGCAGTCATTGATCCTTGCACAAGAATGAAAGGCAGCACAACATGAAGTACAGAGTGTAGTTATATACAGTAAGTACGCTGTGTGCATGAAGTTGAGAGCTCTTTGGGTATCTGAGACACATGATTGGCAGGGCAGAACTGTAGCAGAACAGTAGGAGCTGAATACTGATTATGTTTTATGAAAGCTGTTGAAGACGCTTACAAGTGGGCCAATTCAAGTACACAAGGCACATTGAGTTGTTTGTGTGTAAGCACTTCCTGTAGCAATCCTTGATGTTTTGATTAGTTGCATGATGCTTGTTTTCTCCTGTGGGGAAAACATTTTTCTCAGGTGTGTTAATGAGCTGTCCATGGTCCTGTTCTGCAGAGAACTGCTTTTGTGATGGGCTTGGGGTTATGAAGGCAGTCTGAAAGATAGATTTAGCTTTTATTGCTTCTTATCAATGAAATCAGTGTTTGTCTCAACTGTTCAGTTTAGATGAGTTCATTTTTGTTTCATTTTTTTATGAGTTCATCTTAGGGGCATCCATAATGTAGACCAATTAGTTTCTTTATCAGAACTGATTTGGAGAAATTTAGCATTACACCACCACTCACTTACTCACCAAAGTATCTTGTGGAGTGTGAATGGGTGCTATCAGAATGAACCCACAAGTAATCAACAGTTCAACAATTAATTTCTGAAAACATGGGTGCTCTTAAAAAACAGATCCATGAAGTTGCCGTTTACCAAAATTCCAGTCCACAATTCATGTTAATGCTTCCACTTTTGTCCTCTTATACAGGTGCTGGTCAACGAATTAGAATAATTTGAAATAGTGCAATCATTAAATTCTTTGAATGCATTTTTTTTTG
>JAUMHI010000053.1:10470513-10484762 GCA_032359435.1 Enteromius unitaeniatus | reverse complement strand
CCCCAGTAGAGAAGCGAGACTGCAGGAATTCCAGCACTGTACCAACCGGGCAGTTAACTGGATCCTGCTGTCGTTCTTTACACCATGAAGTGAACAACTTCCATTTCAGGTCATATAGCTTCCTCGTAGATGGAGCTCTGGATTGGAGAAGGGTCTTAACAACCTCGGTTGATAGACCTGCGGCTAAGAGTTGTGCCCCCTTAGAGGCCACACTCTTAGTTTCCACAAACCTCAGGAACCTCCTATGTGAAGGATTGATCGATACATGAAAGTACGCATCTTTTAGATCTATCATGATGAACCAGTCCTCAGACCTGATTCGTGCTATGACCTGCTTCACTGACAGCATTCTGAACTTCAGTCTCATGACTGAGCGGTTCAATAGTCTGAGATCTAAGATGGGCCTCAGCCCTTTTTATTTTTTTTTTGGAACTAGGAAGTAGCGACTGTAGAACCCGCACTCGATACCGTGAGGAGGAACCACCTCGATGCAGAACCTCGATGCAGAACGCGCTTCCTTTCCCGTCTGGCTAGCGCCCGATTCTGATGCCGAGGAGCGAGATAGGAACTCACCCGTCTCAGTCTCTTCATGTTTAAGATCGGCTTGCGATCCCCACGAACACCGCCGCCGCCCTGCCTCGGCACGAGCGGGACAGCGCCGCGGGGATTGCTTATGAATCTCCGGGAGCGAAGCACACGCAGCGACATTTTCTCACAATGTCTGCAGCTCTCCTCATTAAAGTTATCTGTACTGGAGAGCTGCTTCTGCGTGTCTCGCTCCCATGCAGGCAACACAGAGAGTTTGTGCATCCTCGATATAATGTTTGCACAGTAGTGCACACACACACTGTATTGTGAGCTGCTCTCACCCCGTTTAGTTTAACTTTGTCTCTTGAACATTTTCCTTGACAAAGTTTGTTCTATAGACAGAGACACAGGCTTTTAACACACACACACGGAGCTCTTCACTGTATAACAGAAAGCTGTTTGCCGGCCGGCATTCCATGTGCTTTTATACTTCCTGGCCAGTGACGTCACCCGATGCTCGTCAACGCAGCTCGAGTTCCTGAAAAGGAACAAGGCAATGGTCAGGGTAGACAGCGAACAATGAACATCCAGAAAAGCAATCCAAGGTCAAAACAGAGAAAACAAACAAGGGAATAACGCTCGGAAAAGAAACACGGGAGATCACAGATCTGTCTGTCTGTCTTCTTTCTTTCTTTATTTCTTCCTTGATTTTGTAGTAACCATGAAAACTTACCATACCTTACCAATGACAGGTAGAAATTATATTTGTAAATTGAAATAATATTATGCACTGTTACTGTTTTTACAGTATTTTTAATAAATGAAATAGAGCCAGGTTGAGAATCGCTGTCTTATCTATAGCCTCTAAGTGATTTGTGATTTACAATAATAGCTTGATTCATTATTCTTCTCTTTTGTTTTAGGAATAAGTATAATTTTTTTATCACACTTATAAATTATCAGTGACACCTGCATGAACAGATTTCTGTTTCCTTCACAATGAAATAAGAACATCTGTATGCAATGACTATGCGCTGTGTTTGAATGAAAGGGCTGAAAGTCACAAGCTTGTTTTGTCAAAATGTACAATGTTCTTTAGAAAGCCAAGACACTGCAAATTAAAATTAAAAGGCTGTTTTATACTTGAATGCCTGCACTAATTTCCCTATAGATGTAGGGAGCAAAAGGCTCTGAGCCATTATCGTTGACTAGTTTTTCAAAAAATTCTGAGTAAAGAAATATAAAAAGGTGTGTATGTGTCTGTGAGAAAGAGAGTAGCCACATAGGACTACTAACAAAACTGTTTTTCCTTTCAGTCAACCTTTCATTCATCTTGAATAGCCACTATATACCTAGAATACCTAGAATTTCTGTATTGTATTGTGCTATACTATTCTTAAACTGCCTGCTTCTGAATTTCAAGTGGCATCCTACTGTTTTTAGGTCCTGAAATGATTAGGATAGACCTGCCACTAATGGCTTACATTGACATGCTGCCTGAATGAATGGGAGGAAAAATCAACGCAAAACCTCACAGTTTCTTTGATCTAGCTCTAGCTGATGGCTTGTCAATTCCTATAATGGGAGCTTAGGACACATATTTAACCTTGGACACAGACAGAAAATTGACACACTGCTTTTTTCCTGGAAGCAGTCTATCTTCTCGTAATCCAGCCAAAAGCCAAAATAATTTCCCCTGTTGAAGAGGCACCACTATGCATAGACAACTGTCACAAATAACTAGGCTGTCACAAACACTTATGCAAATTACATTATGTTGGATGATGTTTTGGAGGGCTTTGATAACTGAAATTTGGGTGTCTAGAAAAGAGTCTTAAGTTGACAAGTCTATCTTTTAAAGTAGGGTTCTTATTTTTCTAAGTATACATCTTCAGGCATTTGTGCACTCCTAAGAGCTTTATATGGACATGATTGATAGATATTTAAAAGGAGTATTCTGGGTTTAATGCAAGTTAAGCTCAATCAACAGCATTTGTGGCATAATGATTGCTGACAAAAAAAAATTGACTCGTCATTTTCTTTACAAAAAGCAAAGTAAAAGAACTTATAATGGGGTCCATTTTAAAAGAATTTAAAGGCAGAAAGGTGAAGCCTAGCTTTATAAAAGAAAAAAATGTCTGTTAAACGTGTGTTATTTGAGCGATACATTTACTCTTGTCATATTTATGAAATGGTTAATAAGCTTTTTTCTCTTCACATTAAGTCTTTGCTCACCATTGATTGAATTGTCATTTATGAGACAATGCTTCCCTGCTTCTGACAAAATTTTCCAGCTTTCTGTGTTTTAAATTTATATGGTATGGGGAGCTATTACACAACTTCGGAAAGAATACAGAATCTTCGGATAAAAACACAGGATAAGATGAAGCAGAAACATATGCAAGCATATGCATCATGCCTATAACTGCTTAACATTACATATTGCAATTTTAACAAAGAAAGTGGTATTGGAGTACATAAGCTTTCTCCATTTTTTTTGTTCAATGTGTTGCTTTTTTGTTAAACCTACCCACATGTAAGTGTTCATAAAAAAGAATAAATATATGTTCATGTTACACAATATTCTGGGGGCTGTCAGGGGCTGGCAAAAAAGGTTGCGGGGAACAATGTTAACACATAATTCACTGTCGGGAAAAATTGTACCAAGTAATCTGCAATTATATTCACTCTTATAGTAATACTATAAACCCTTTAAGGGTTAAACAAGGTACAAAGGCATGCCTTTTGAGGGTGCTGTCTCTGTGACAAGCATTTTTTTCTGAGAGTTTTGTCTTGTGGCTATACTATAGAGAGTATTTATGTTTACAGATTGTCCTCATTCAGTTCCTTTTTTCAGTGCTTCATTACAGCTCTTTTTTGGCTGTTTTTAAAGAAAGAGAGCTGCAAGTCAAATTTATTTTTTGTGATTATCAAGCTTCAAGTACTTAATCATAAAATTGCATGCAAATTTCTTTCACATTTTAAAAAACTATAAATCTGACACTTAACATTTTAAGGCCAAGCAACATGTACACGAAAAAAACAGCTTCTACAGGATGAAGTATAATAGCTGCCATTGATGACTCAACCCAGTGTTTATACACAGTCTTTCCATCAGTGATTCACATCTAAGAAAAGAGCATCTGTTTGTCACAAACAATGTAAATGGATTGACAGGGAACACACACAGCTGTGCTTTTGACAGACCTCCAACTTGATAAGTGTTGATAGACCTTCTATACTGTGATTGATTAAAGTAGAGGCAGATAAGAGGAGCTGGCAAAAAGAGGCGAAAGTCATCTCACCTGACAGCATCGAACACAGATGGAGGCTGTGTGGTAACACACCGGTTCAAAGCTAAAGCTCATTAATCTAATCTCATTTTGATTACAGAGTTGGTTGCAAATGTTTCTCTGTCTTTTTTCTGATGCTGCTAATAATGATAGCACACATTTTTGTCCCTTTTTGCATTTTGGAAGTGTTGCCAAAAGCATAGTGTGATAGACAAGAGACATGGTTCTTAGCTTTAGACTGGTTCCATTCAGTCAAAATACATTGAATGTTTGATATTTTGAGTCAATTTTAAAAGACATATTGTTTTAATTTCTTGTGCATCTCTTAGTGCATGTTTCTGATGTTTTAGGAATGACTTATGAGTATGGTACTGTGTGATCCTCACTCATTTAGTGCACAAAGCCCAGTTTTACTCCGCAACCTCTTAGAAAGTTGTTATATGTGTGATGCCAAAATGTCCTTTAACAAATTCTCAGGTTGGTGTTGGTGTTCATTCAGTATGTTTATTTTGCCCATTACGGTCCTATTTTTATTGGCCGGTTAATCCGTTAAGTGTTTTATTGGGTGTGCAGTCCCTAGTGTCAAGATGTCTGAACTAACACATGCACACTTTGGTATTTCATAAAGCTGCACACTGTCTGTCTGAAAATCATCTCAAACATGTGCTTAGTTTGCCACAGCCTCTTCCAATATGGCAAAAGAACAGGATTGGCACTGGTTTTGAACAGCTACTTCACAATATATAGATTTCAGATGTTGAATCTGCCGCCATTTGGCAAAGAAATAAATGTCTTCACCATAAGACATAAAGACACAAATTATATGAAAGTGGCCCATAAATATGCTGTTAAATGGAAATAATCAGCAATTAGTCACACTAAAGTCTGTCATCTTTTGGCTTAACTGCAACATCATTGGAAACCACCCAGTGTCTGTTCAATGATCTAAGCAGGGCTCTGCTGGGCCGATGTGGTGTTTTTTTATGGACACACCGTTTCCAGACAGTAAAAGTCAACCGTGCAGCGGTTAATGGTTGGAATCGTTAGGGCACAGACCGGTGAGCCTTTCTCTGTCTCTCTCCTTCTCTCTCTCTGTGATTTATGAGTTGGGGAGGAATTAGAGTTTTTCTTATAAGGGTGGCCTTAACTGAGCCTTCACCGTCACAGTGGATGGTGGGGACGGTGAAGGGCAGGCTGCCCAGTGTCTGAGTTTGCAGAGCAGGGGAAATGAGGTTGTACACCCACTTCCTTTTCCTGACAGGACTGTGACAGATTTGTGCATCTTAATAAAACCATCCATCAAGGTTTCTCAACAGAAGGAGGAGAAATAGTGCTTTAACAGATTACTTGCAATCATAGGACAGTTTCTCAAACACAAATTGAACCCAATTATTGACATAACTGCAGTGTCAATAGCTATTTTCCGTTGAAGGTGTTTTTTTCAGGAACACTGCTTCTAGGACAAACCAACTTTTTGAGAACAGAACACCTAATTATCTGCTAATCAACAAATAAGCTAGTTCAACAAAAAAAGAAATGTCAGAATGATGTATGATAGAGCATAATATCTTTTAGTGTAATGTCTTTTCTTTATATTCCTTATTTATTTGTGAGGTCCGGCCTTGTTTCTCCTGCACCTGGTGTTCTGCTGCTGTTTACTCTTCTATCATATTAGTGTTGCCATGTGTTCTTTGAGGTTGGTCACTGAGTGTTCCCGGGAGCTGAATTAATGTTGTAAAAATTTAATTGGATGCTGTTTTATTGTTTTGCATACAAATTACGAGAGCATTTAAAGTTATGGGGTACGCAGTGGCTTAGTAGTCATTTTAGTAGTAAATCAAGTTTAAAAAAAAAGATTTTGAACAAGTTCTTAACTACTTTTAACAATTTAAATTCATTAATTGTGAATTGTTTCATTTTAAGTGGTCTGTTCTTTAAGATTTTAGGTTCAGATGGTTCAATTAATTCTGTGATCTGGTAATATCTACAGTGGATGATGTAACGTATAAAATTTGATTGAAATTCAGTTTAGCAAATTGATTAATTCTAAGTGGCCTTCTGTCTTATTTTGGTTGTGGCTGGATAACCAATTGAACCAATTCTTTCCAAAGTCTTGTGTTGATTCTCTTTATATTTTCAATCCTTGGGTAATCCTATGAATGTTTAATGCATCTTGCCGCTCTTTTCTGGCTTATGTCAAAAAATTTTTTATTGAATATTCAGTTAAGTGCTAACTGGAATCTCTGCTATAATATCAGTTATATGTTGCAATGCCAGCTATCATGAATGAATGATCCACTATAATGCAAAAGCAGATTTTCACATTACTACAGTAGGTGTTTGTTTTTACAGTGTGTTCAATTCATTTTATATAATGTATCTCTGTATATTATTTGTACAACAAGACTTACTGTCCATTATACACTAGGTGGTTGCTCCAGATCCTCACATCTGGATATTGCTGAGTTAGATGTTTTCCAGTGTCAACATATTTTGTTGACCTTGGAAAAAAAGCATTTTCATCTAAAAATTTAGTTTTGTGCATATCCCTACACCTAAACCTAAACCTAACCTTACCCCTTAGATGAATAACACTGGTGTAGAAGCCCCAAACACTAAATGTAAGCCTAAACTTCAAAAAACTATAAAATGGTTCTTCAAATCTAATTGGTTACTTACAATGTTGTTCCAGGTTCAACAAAGAAGTTGGTCTAGGAACATGTCACACTTGGTAAAATAAGGGTCTGCCTCCAGATCCATAGGTGTTTGTCATGCTGAGTTATTTGTGGTGGCTGGCAGTCTCACTGGAATTGCTGTCTCCAATTTAGAGCTGGCTCTTAAGCTTCTGTGAAGAAATATGCCATTTCGCACCTCTGTGAAATACTCACGTTATATTGATGGCTTTATTTAGACCCCCAGTACAAAGACATCTTTAAGAAACAAAAGCCTGTCTTCTTGGCCAAACCATTTGAGACATTTAAGACATTTGTTTCAAAAACATGAAAAAATCTTACCAATTCAAAATTTTGAAACATGGGACAACTATGTACATGGTTTTTGGATATGAAAAGTTAAGGAAATAAACAACATCATTTCGTAAGGATGGTGATGAAGGCAGAATGAGGTGGTATAGAAAGAACAGCTTCTTCCACAAACACATAGCAGAAGTCTAGCCTGTGGGGTTTTGAAAATCCTAGCAATGTTTAGATATTGCAGGATGGAGGGAAACACAGCAGCACTAATCATGACAGAACAAGAACAAACACTCCACCAGATCACTAGAGACAAGGATTTACAACATCAAAAAAGACATGAGGTGCGGACAACAAAGAAGCCCCCTGAGACAACCTACAACATAAGATGCCAGCAGGAACAACGCAACAGGACATCCAAATCTATAGGATTCTGTGTACAAACATGAGCTGAGGTGGAAACTCCCAAGACGAGAAGCCTTTTTACCTCCAAGTCAGTCAGATCTATCTATCTGTCTGTCTGCCCATCCGTCTGTCTCATAAACTACAAAAAATAATTTTAACATCTTTAATGTGTAAAATAAGGCTAAAATCCTATACTGTATAAAGCTATGTGACTGCAGAGAAAAACACAAGTAGGTGATACGTATAGCATTCCAACTGTATGGCTTTGTCAGGAGAAAAGAAATTGAAAGTAGGATATGGGAAGCTAGAGAAATGCAAAAAAACTAAGGGATTAGTTTTTTTTTTTTTTTTTTTTTAACAATTGTCTTGGGGTACTTTGCTGTGCCACCCAAGAAAACAAGAAGAACAGTCTCATCAAATCCAAGAAGAAAACTTGCATATCTAAATTCAGAACAGTGGTTTATACTGCAGCAAATCCTGAAGCTTTAAAACCTTTTGTAGTGAAATTTTGTAGTGTAATGTGAGATGGAGGGAATATCACCCACAAAGCGAGTCAGGAGGGTGCCACTCTGTCTTCTCATGCACATTTAGTTCTAAATCCTATTTGCGCATCTGACTTATGTAAACCATATATTTGCACTGAGAGACACTGGTGCCCTAAGTCATGAGCTCTTTAATTTCTCATCTTTTATGTGCATACCTTCCTATTGTAGTCACAGTCTCCGACCTACTTATGAGGACCACCAGGACATTACAGCAATTTTTATGCTTCCAAGACACCTTCAAGCTGTTCGTTAAACTGAATTTGACATGGTTAGCTTCAACATTGTCAGTCCAAAGAATAGAGTGTCATCCATTCCACAGAACGTTTACATTATTTACATGTGATCTAAAATAGTACCACTATAAATGTTTACTTGTTCATTAAACAGTTTAAATGTACTCTGGGATAATTATGTCAATTGCTTATAAATATTGTGTATAATTGTGTCTATTTATCATGCACTGAACTCGCAGCGTTCATGTTTCTTAGTAATGTTCAGTAAGAAACGTAAAATTACGTCTTTCACCATGCGGTGTTAGCTATATCTCCTAGAGGTCTTAAACTTCATACTGACACTTATTGGTGTGGATTCATGAAGTTTGTTTATTAACTCTTAAGTACAGTATAAAGTATTCATGTTTTGTTGTGAATTTGTCCTTCTCACTCTTAGTTGTTCCTGCTGCATTGCACCAGTCTTCCTTGGGCTCTCTACCGCCTCGGTTATGATGTGTGTACGTGTTGGATGTAAGTTTTTTTTGTGGGGTGGTTGCTTCTACTGTCATGTGTTTACTCTTGCTGTTTGAAGTCCTACTATGGCTTTGTTTGTTGCATTGCTCCTGCAGGCACTGCTGGTTTTGTTATTTTATTATGTAGTTTGGACTGTATTATGTGTGTGATTTATATAGTTTGGCTGTATGTTTTGTAAAGTACCTTTATCACTGTAGAAGTAAGTTTATTATTATTAGTAGTAGTAGTAGTAACTGTATAACTGCAATATCTAAAATATATAAATACTTTCCACCATGTATAAAACAATAGAGCTTGTGAAAGTCAGTCTACATTTTTTAGATGTATTAAATGTTTTTTTACCGTAGTGATAATCCAAGTATGCTCTGGGGGTCTATTTCTAGATTTAGAAATAAATAAACATGACAGATCTAAAAATCTGACAGATATCATTTCATACTTTTCATTAATCATGCAGATTTTTGCTCTAAGCACAAAAAATATCAGATGAGTGAGTCGTACTGTTTTTATGGTATGTCCACCTTTTGCAGCAATTACAGCAGCACATCTCTCTGGCATATGTGATGATTTTCCTAAGAACTTATCCTATGCATTATGCAAGTCCATCATTTTCAATATTGCAGTAGATTACTTGCCTTACAAGTAGTTCCAGCAATAGTTCCGGTCACATCAACAAAAATAACTGAAACCTCTTAAATATGCCAAGTGTTCTATAAATTTTGGCCAATACTGTAAATACAGGCTTTCTGAGCTTGAAGACCTCTTTAAAAAACATTTAAACATTTTTGACTGGTGGTGTACTAAAGACTTACTAATACAGAAGAGTGCTTGGCAGATTATAATGAATGGGCTAAAGCATGAATTAATAATAAAATTATTCTTCCTCAATAGTGTCTGTGTGCTACATCGCTCTGTTGAATATGTTCAGTGATTTATTTATTTTTTTTAAAAAATGTTTTTTACCTCAGTAGTGATGACTCACCACATGCACACAAACACACACATACACTTCACATTTCCTTTAGAGTGCTCTTCATTAGTCCAAAATCAGGACAAATTAATCAAGATACATTTCTAATGCATCACCTCATTGTCTCTGATGTCCGCTAGGTCTTTAATTTGGAGTCCGTTGATTGGTGCTGTTTATTGTGACGCTACGCTAAAGTCTGTTGAATAATTGCTCATTTCCAACTGTTCACTGATGTGTGATTTCTATATTTACCATGTTTGACTGAATGGAGAAAAAAGCTGGATTGCTTTTATTATTGTGCAGATATCTGTGCGTTATTGTGCTGTCAAGCTGGAAGCGATGCATGTCTTTATCAGTCAGTGTCTTCTTTCAAGTGTCTGACACTGCTGAATGACTCAGAGTTTTCTACTGTAATCAAAAAAACAATGCATGGGTGCAAAACAGAGCTAGAGAGTTCATCAAAAGCATCATGCACATCTGAAACAGGCTGATTCACATAGATCAAGGCTTGTTGGCATGGTCCCATTAGCTCCTGCTGGTAACTATGCCATCTGGGTTCAGAAAGAGTCTTTCATTCAAAAGTAGGTCTTTTAGGAAAGCTACACTGTAATATTGCTTTGTTATAATAGTGTATTTTATGTTTTATTTTGGTTTGATGATTAATCTGTGTTGTTGCAGTGTATTTTTCCAGTTGCTCCAGAGTAATTAATCATATGTCAAGTAAAAGTAATGCAGATGTGTTTTCCTGTTTTTGTTTGACATTTGGAAAATTTATTCCAGATAATTAAATTTTAAACATGATTATGACCATACAAATTTTGCCTTAGTATTGGTCTGCAATGACTTCATGTTCCTCTTTCTCTTTACTTTAAACAAATCATACGTAATAATCAGGTTACTTCCGTAACCCAGGTTCCCTGAGATACGGGAACGAGTACTGCGTCTCCTAAGACACTATGGGAAATACTCCTTATTTCCTCCTAACTGAAGCCTTATTCAACGGCCATTGGACACAGTGGTTTTTAAATAAACCAATCGGCAGGAAGCCGTGTTAGAGCAATCAATGGCTGCAGCTCCCGCCGAAGCCCACCAGAATGGGCAGGGCCAAGCATGTATATATGGTGGCCACTTCGCCGGCTGAGTTCGGTTACTTCGACTGAAGCAACGAACAATTACAGCCAGCAAGGGACACAGTACTCGTTCCTGTATCTCAGGGAACCTGAGCAGACCTATATATTGAGCTTAAGTCCGCAGGTTGTAATGTAATGGCCAGAACGCGGGACATTAACAAGTTAACCCTTAATGATGAGGTTGAGCTCGCATTTGAGCAAGTGAGCGGCCAACGCGACAAACCTATCAATAAATAGATTAAAACAATGCTCGCTGTTTGAACACTCAGCGGCTTTAAAGCCCGATCTCGTGTTTTGGTGATATAGCAGCCAAGCACAGTGAACTAACATTTTTAACCCTTTAAGCAGAGAGAATTCAAAGCTGGAACATCCAGATTATAAAACCTGGCAAAAGTGGACGGCGAGGACCAGCCGGCCGCTCCACATATCTCTGACAGGGAAATACCGCTAGACCACGCCGAGGACGAGGCAGTGGCTCTAGTTGAGTGAGCTTTTACTCCTATGGGGTATTCTTGACCCAATGAAGAGTATGCTAACACATTTAGAAAGCCCCTGCTTCGAGACCGGTGATCCTTTAGAGCAGGCACCGAAGCAGACAAATAGCTGGTCAGATCGTCTAAAGACAGCTGACTATTCGATGTAGGCTCTCAATGCTCTGACAGGTCAGAGGGGATTAAATTCCTGGCCTTCGCTAGGGGGTAACGCTGAGAGGGATACCACCTGCGCTCTGAACAGTGTGGAAAGCACCTTCGGCACATAGCCAAGCCTCGGTTTCAGGATGACTTTTGGCCAGAATTCCAGGCAGGTGGGGCTCACAGACAGCGCTTGCAGGTCGCCTATTCACTTAACAGATGCCAATAGCATCTCAGTTTTAAGCGTCAGCATTTTCACTGTAGCCATTTGCAGAGGTTCAAAGGGCGCTCCTCTTAGGGCATTTAACACTGTGGGCAGATCCTATGTAGGGATAGTGCGAGGGCAGGAAAGCTTCAGCTGTCTTGCGCCTCTTAAGAAATGGATAATTCAAATATCCTTGCTCTTGAATAAGGGGTTTTCGCTGTGCTCCACCTCGTAAAAACAGCCCATTTCATAGTATAAGCGCGTCTCGTAGATGGGCTCTTGCTTGTGAAATGGTATTTTGCACTCGCTCTGGGAGACATAAAGAGTCCCGTTGAGCGGCCATACATGAAAAGCCCACTGAGCCCTGAGCCTGAGATAGAAGGTCTCGTCTCAGGGGAATGGGCCATGGTGCTGCTTCCAGCATCATATGCAGATCTGCTATCCACGGCTGGTTCCTCCAGAAGGGGGCTACCAGGAGAAATCTGTGACCTTCTTCCCTGACACGGATGATGACCTGTGGTATCAGAGCTGTCGGTGTGGAACGCATAGAGCAGAAGGCTGGGCCAGTTCTGGGCCAGCACAACCATCTCCTTTGTAAAATAGGCTGGGCAGTGTGTATTGCTGTCTGAGGCTATTTCCGCTCTGCCGAACGTTTGCCAGATTAGCTGGGTTGTTCGAGGGTGAAGTGTCCATTCTTATGGACTGACTTTGCCCCTTGACAGCATGTCCAGCATGCCCTGGTTCAGAATGCCCAGTATGTGCGTCGTTGTTTTTTTTGTTTTTTTTTTTATGTCAGACCCCCTCGATGATATATGTACCACACCACTGTCATACTGTCCGAGCAAACCAGAACGTGACTGTCCCTCAGGTGTGGTAGGAAAACGCGACAGGCATGCCATACTGCCATCACTTCTAGGCAGTTGATGTGCAAACTGCTGTCTTCGACTGACCACAGGCCGGAGGCTGGAGATCATTCGTACAGTGCTCCCCATTCTGTCTTGGATGCATCTGTCACAATCACTCTCCTCCTGCTGGCCACACAGAGGGGAATTCCATGGGCACAGAGCCATCACACAGGGTTTGTTCATCTGGAGCATGGAGCATGTGAACTCGTGTGGCGGCACCCGTATCTTCAGCCAGTTTTGCAAAGGATGCATATGCAAGAGGCCGAGCTGTGTCACAGCTGAGGCTGCTGACATTAGACCCAGCATCTTCTGAAAAGCTTTCAGTGGGCAAGAGCTTGCGTTCTTGAGGGAGGACACACATTTCGCTATGCTCACGGTGCGCTCCTGTGAAATCAACGCTCTCATTCGCGTTGAGTCTATGACTGTGCCCAGGAACTCTATTTGTTGGCTGAGCATCAGCCTGCTCTTTGCGAAATTCTCTCTAAGCCCGAGCTGGTCTAAATGATTGAGGAGAATGTCCCTGTGTCTCTGTGCCTCGGCTCGTGGTTTGGCCATAATGAGCCAGTCGTCGAGGTAGTTCAAAACACGTATTCCCATCAGTTTCAGTGGGGACAATGCCGCGTCCATACATTTCTTAAATGTACGAGGGGCTATGGAGACATATGCAGGGAGACACATGGCCTGGGATGAGGGGCTATTTGTACATGAAAGTACGCATCTTTCAGGTCCAGTGAAAGTAGCCAGTCTCCTTACTGTATCTGCGAGAGGATGGCTTTTAGAGTTATCAAGGGCCATTTTATTAGGGCATGGTTCAGACGTCTCAGATAGACGTCTCACTTGGGTACTAGAAAATAACGGCTGTAAAGTCCTTTTTTTCTTTCTGACGAGTGAATAATTTGTTTTGCCCCCTTTAAGAGAAGTGCTTCCACTTTGGCGCGCAGCACATGAGCGGTGCGGCTTGCAACTGAAGTATGGATGATGCCGGTGAAATGCGTCGGCTGTCTTGCAAATTGAAGGGTGTGACCATGTTTTATTATACCCCCAAAACCCAATCTGATACCCCAGGAAAGGCGTGCCAGGCATTCTGCCATAGAGATAAATGGTTTATTATGTCTAGTGTTTTGTCACTGCTTAGGGACATACAACTTATGACCAGTGTTGGGAGTAACGCATTACAAAAGTAATATATTACAGTAATAAATTACTTTTTGCTGTAACGCAGTAGTGTAAGGCATTACTAATCAAGTTTCAGTAATATTTTACTCGTTACATGTTCAGTAACGCTTGCATTACAATGCGCTTTTAGCCGAAATTTTAATTGTTCAAAAACAGCAAGACACAAGATATTAACATATAAAAAATGCCGCAAGTCAGCTCTATTTTCTGTTCGTGGTCAGTTATTATCCATGTGTGGTGTTCAAGTTGTAAATTAATACTAAAGGACAGCTTCTAATATATGTGTAGAGCAATGTATTTAATTGATCTCGCTCTCACCTTATATGTGTGACGTGGTCAAGTGAAGGCGTATTTAGGGCAGGTTTTACAGAAGTGTCGTGAGGCTACTGGCCCAACAGTGGAAATGATTTTGGCTTCTGTGTCCCAGGTCCGAGGCTATTAGCTCTGCCTGGTTCACTGTGAGTCCCGGCTCGCACTGGACAGTGGTCCTTCTACCAAAACAACTCATACTGTTTCAGCTATTAAAATAGTTAAGATTTTTGTATAATGGCAAAATAATAATATTTTAAAAATATTTTTTAATAGTTTAGTTTCTTTTTATTAAGTTAATTTAGAAAAACGCTTGGAGCATTTTTGTTCATTAAAATATAAGTTTTCGTTTTTTTTAATCAATTTAACTTTTTCAAATCATCACAACTTGCCTAAAATAAAATAAAACATTTTAAGCATATAACACTGTTTA
>JAUMHI010000053.1:10454295-10470413 GCA_032359435.1 Enteromius unitaeniatus | reverse complement strand
TAAAGCAGGCTCTTGCAGCACACGGAGGAACCAGTGCAACCACTTGCATTTTGTTCCAGTGGAAACAAAAAGGCAGATGACGTCATTTTTTCTGATAGGCTTAAGGTAAGAGTAATACCTCATTCAGAACTGTTAAGGCTTTAAATGACCACTTAACAAAATGAAAAAAAAATTGAAAACAAAACCTCTTTCATTATAATTTTAATCCATAAAGATGACTTAAAGTGCTATCAGAGGAGATGGCGAGACAGGATATTTATCTTTGTGACATGGACTCAGAAAACATGAAATAATTTAAAATATCTTTCTACTATTTTTCTTGGACATATTCCTGGTAATTAGGCTACCTTTACTGATGCTGTGACGAGCTTTTGTCTGTTGCATGTATTTGAATGCAGCTGTGCTGACGGTGTGCTCCCTGTAGTTATTTTGTTGAAAGTAATACAGGACTATGTAACGTATTACAATTTTGAATCGGTAATATTGTAATGCAAGGCATTACTTTTAAATAACAGTAACAAGTAATATATAATATATTACAATTTGGAAGTAACTTGCACAACACTGCTTGTGACATTGTGTGCTTGAGTGAAACTGCTATTTTTGTGATTTTGTGAGTGCGCTGTGAAAACAGCGTGCTGTATGGGCACTTTTACGGACCCTGTGTGTGCAGCTTTTACACATTTTGTCATGCCTAGAGCTCTGCAAGGCAGAGGACTTTGAGAATGAAGCAGCTTGCGGGCAGTTCAGCATCTGCGAGATCGTTGCCCACTCTATTCTTTGCACCTCGACTAGGAAGACGCTGGAGATGGTGGGTCCAGCACAATCTTGGGACAGGGGCCTTGCCTTCTTGGGAAGGGGAAGCGGTGAGTAGCAGATCTGGAACGGCTGCGGTGCGGCTCCTGTTTTGTCTGCTGCGGCGGTGCAGGCGACTGCTTGGGCTGCTGTGGCGGCGGCTTGGGGTGGCTGACAGAAGCAGATGGTGCAGCCCTCTTAAGCAGGATGTGTTGCATGGCCTGTGAAGCCTTCTGTACCTCAGTGAATCTCTCTGCAAATCCCTCAACGGAGGGACCAAACAGCCCACCAGGCAAAATCAGAGCATCTAGGAAGGGGATTTTGTCAGCCTCCTTGATCTGTGTTAGGTTCAGCCACAAGTGCCTCTATAGTGCCGATATAGTCATTTTTCATATCGTCATATCACAACCCTGTGAGATCGCAGATACACGATATTATCGTGTATGGGTGGGTGGGGGCAAGAGAGAGGATCTCTGTACTTATCACAGGCTATTTGATGATTTTAAACCACGTGAGACAGAGAGAAAAAAAGAGAATATTGAAAACTGACATGTTAAATATAAAAATATTTAAAACAGCTAGTTCATATATTCGGATACAGCAGTCATACATCATTACTATAGGACTGCGCATCCAACAAGTTTGCTGCATTCTCGCAGAAGTTATCAGTTTAAAAATCAGACACAGTGAAAATCAAAAGTAGATTTATTTTAAAGACCAACAGTTTTACACTAAATACTGGACTTAAACGAACGTATTTTCAGATAGCCAAAGTTTATATTTGCCCAATAATAATAGGCTGCTTAATAATAATAATAATAATAATAATAATTTTAGATATTAATAGTAGAATGAGCCCAATATCGTCTTGACTATCGACAAAGACATTTGGTATCGTTGACAGCTCTGACTATTGTCGATACACGATACTAGAACCCTAGTTCAGAGATTGTTCTAGTGGTTTTATATTGGAAGCCTCCTCCAGGATCTAAAGGGAAAAAGAGAAGCAAGAATTTAATTTATCATTTATGTGCTCCCCGGATAGAATGCTGGAAAATATGAGTTCATATTACACAAATATTTCAACATAATCCAGTGTTAAATATAAAGGGAAAAATGCTAGTATTAAAACTACATGTTCATCTTTTTTATATACTTAAAAGGATACTTTACTCACCATTTACTCACATACTTGTGTTCTTAAAAACATATGATTTTCTTTCTATTATTTAAAAATGTTAATTCTCAATTAAATATCTTTGTTTGTGTTTCATGTGTTTTAACCTAGGTTAAAAAAATGCACTTCCGTAATGTGCTTAAAGTGCTCTATTTTCTTGCACTGATTTTGTACTTAATATACTGACAATTATTCTTTAGTACATTTTAAGGTACACTAAGCCTACTCAAGTCTACCTAAGGGCAACATAATGGAAGCTTACTTTTTTAACCTGGGATGACATCAGAGTGAGCAGTGATGACAGGATTATCATTTTTAGGTTAAATATCCTGTCTGATTCATTCTGACACCATGAAACATTGGAAACGCTGGTCCAAAGAAGCACTCTCTAACCACAGTCAATATACTGTACACCTCCAATATGGAAGCAAGGTAGTTGTCTCTCTTGAATTTTTAAGGATCTTTTTGCCAGTCAATAAAATGCTTTAGTGCTTATCCAAAAAGAACAGGTTTCTGTACAAGGAAGCACAATGCTGTGGGAAAAGGTGTCCACCCCTTTATGGATTTCTTTAGTAATCCTGCAGGTGTGTGGAGATAGAAAGGAGTTATCAGCTCACTGCACAGATCCCAGATGTGTCAAACACTGACATGCAGGAAAAAGCTGATAACTCACAGCTGCTCTGAAACTCAAACTAGAGACTGCCACCATGAAAAATCGTGACACTATTAACGCAATAGCAATAATAAGTGTTTAGCTTTTTCACAGCATAAAAGCAGATCCAAACTGTTATAGCTCATGACCACAGCCATAAGCAAACATTTCTTTGATCTAAAATAAAGCAGCACATGAATTTTAATGATTACAAAAGTGCATGCAGAGTTCAATTTAGCATTAATTAAATGATCAGTTCACTAAAATATAAAATTGCAGAAAATGTACTCACTCTCAGGCAAATAGATGAGTTTGTTTTTTGTGAGAGTTTGTATTAGAAAGCATTTGAAAAAAATATACACAGCTTTTCACTTCATGAGACATTAATTTGTGGACTGCAGTCATGTAGATAACCTTTGATGAATCAATCTCCACACTAAATTTTTAGTTAAACTAATTACAGAGTGCACATAGAGTTATGTGGTATTTCCACAAATACTTTTGCTAATTGAGTGGCATAATAAAGATTACTACAATGCTAAAATGACTTTCAGAATTTCCCCACCTGTAAGTCGCTTTGGATAAAAGCGTCTGCTAAATGAATAAATGTAAATGTAAAATGTAAATTTTGAATTGCCTGAAGGGGGAGAAAATATTGAGCAGTTTTTTTGGCTAAATTATTATAATTTATATAGTTTTTTGCTCAGGATTGATTGATAGATACCCTCCAGTGTTTGCTAACCTCACATCCTCTCCAATTTTTCAAGCACCTTGGGAATAACATTAACAAACTGCTTTATTTTCCATGAGCGTTCTATTCCAATTATAATTTATTACAATAATTCTCATCATGTCCCAAACTTTCATCTGTACTAATAATGTTTGCATAAATTAGCCTACAAACTGTTCTGGCCAAGAACCACACAGAAGAGGACATTTCTCTCAGAGAAAAACTAAGATGTCATTATAGGATTGTGTTTGTCTTAAACTCATCACCCATTAGAGATAATTCATTCATGTATTTCTATGCCATGCATAATTCTTTATTACCAACTGAATGAATAAATTTTCTCCATTATTCAGTGTCTGATATTAGCAGTGATAAGACAGGGCAGTAAAAATGTGCCAAATTGAAAAATGGATGGAACTTGATGTGCCTTTGAAATGCATGATTGCCCATTACTTTAACATTTCAGGTATGAAAAGTACTGCTGATGAATGGACAGATAATTTGATCATTTAATCTTTGTATTTTTTTAATATTTAATTTAATTATAAGTTAAAATAATTTGTTACAAATCCTGTTTGACAGGTGACTGTTGTCCTTTTATCTGCATTTGTCCGTCGAATATGAGGCATAATTTGGATCAGTATATTCCTCTTCAATATAGGTGCAGAGAGCAACACAGCTTGATGTCAGACTTCATCAACTACTTGCTGACTTGCAACAACATGCAACATTAAACCCATTCAGTGAGTATGTGGACTCAAATCCATTACTCCAGTAATTGAGGTGATTTGCTTTTATACTGAACACTTTGTCCTCCTTCCTTTCTTTTTCTTTCTGTTTTTCTCATTCTACCTTTGTGTAACAGTTGGTATTCTCAATTGTTTCAATTACATACTGCTTTAGCATTATATGTTAAACTAATTACAGAGTGCACATAGAGTTATGTGGTATTTCCACAAATACTTTTGCTAATTGAGTGGCATAATAAAGATTACTACAATGCTAAAATGACTTTCAGAAGCACCTCAGGTTGCTTTTGAATGTCTGACCTGTGGTTTAAATGAATACTTATCATTTCCTCACAGAAACAGTATATAATTAAACCTGATATATAGCTTGTGTCACACATTATAGAGACCAGCTATTTGTTGATATTGTACATGCTGCATTCAGTGTTTTACAAGAAAGCCATTTATTGTGGTGCTTAATAAATCAAAAAAAAAAATTTCAAGCTAAAAAGACAAGGTCAGCATCACCCTGAACTACATTCAAGCATACAGAACAAAGATGAATCATGGTACAATAAATAAACATGCTGAAGAGCAAAAATGTAGTGAAATCCTCCAGAGTTTCAATCTTTGTAAACATAAGGCAGCACTTAAAAACACATACTGTATAGTTAACATAAGTTTATTAGGTTATAATTAATAAGAAATGAACAGCAATTGATCAATATACTTTTCAAATTGTAGGTACTGTAACTGATTATTTTACACATGTCCTTGCTGCCTCAGTACCTGCTTCAGGCTTGTAGATGGACCATGGCGGAGTGGGTGGTGGAGACAGGACAGACACCATCCAGGATGGAGGAGATGGCAGAGACAGGACATACGCCAGCCAGGGCGGAGCGGGCAGCATGGGAGCCCACCAAGGTGGAGCGGGTGGAGCAGGAGCCCAACAGGGCGGCGTAGGCAGAACGGAAGACCAGGGAAGCATAGGAGACCAGGGCAGAACAGATGCGACTGTAATGCTACGTTCACACCAGACTCGATTTGCGTGAATAAATCGTGCTATTCGTGAGTAGTTGGACGCTAGAACATTTTGAGTTTACTCGCTTCACTCACACATGAAAGGCGCTTTTTGAGTTTACTCGCTTCATTCACACATGAAAGGCGCTTCACAGTAAACACAAATTTGCGTTATGGAAGGGGCTTCTGCCAGGCACTTCCAGTCTCTGTGGTGGTTAGACATGAGGTAAAATTTGTTTTGAGTATATCTAATAGGCAAACTTTGGTTAAATGAATCTTAAATGAATCCTATTTATATTAATGTACGAAGATGAGTCATACAGCTCCTCCACATACAGTGACAATTTTGTCCTCCATAGTTTCAGAATTCTGCCTCCGTTTGCTAGTAGTCACAGCACTACTAGAGCAAGCTCCTGATTTGTTAATGCGATGTGAATTTTCGCAAAAGTTCAGATTTTTTAACTTGAGCATTTCGCGCGAATCATGCGTTACAGGTTGTCAAATGCATGAATCACGCCACATGATGTCTAATCGCATCTTTGCATTGATTTAACATGTAAATCACTTAACACTTCATTCGTGTCTGGTGTGAATGCACCATTAGAGAGAGCACAGATAGATTATTAAAAGGCCTCTTTGGCTGAAACTGAGCAGGCTGAAAAGTCACAGGTGGTTTCTGTGATCGTAACATGATGGGATGAGAGTTCGAGAACAGCCTCCCTGGCCTGTACATGGCTGGATGAGAGTTTGAGGATCAGGGCAGGGTGACAATTTAAGAACGGCCTCTGTGGTCTGTACAGAGCTGGATAGTTTCCACAGCTTGAACAGGGCTAGATGAGAAAAGAATCTTTGGGGAACTGGAACGGCACTTCTAGCCTTGACTCAGGAACGGGATTTGGGAGCAGCTCTCCTGGCCGTAGCTTGAAAACAGGATTCTCAGGATTTGGGAACGACACTCCTGGCCATAGCTTGAAAACAGGATTCTCAGGATTTGGGAACGACACTCCTGGCCATAGCTTGAAAACAGGATTCTTAGTACTTGGGAACAACACTCCTGGACGTAACTCGGGAACCAGACTTGGGAAAGGCTGGCAGAAACTAACCTTAGCCGGATTGGAACTGTGCAACTTGATTTGAATGGGATGAGTTAAGGAAACTGGTACTATCTTAGATTGATCAGTGGTGGGATGATTTGACTCCTCCGTTATGCCCACAGTTAACTGGGTGTGGTGCCAGATTGATGTAAATCTCTAATGTCCAGTACGGTTCATGAAGAGACATGCATGGGCTGAGTGGTTCAGATAATCCCCCACGAAAAAAGATCATTATACATATGTCACTCATGTCAGTCACATGTGCAAGCTCCACAAATTCCATCACATACTCCTCAATGGCCCGTTGTCCCTGATGAAAGCACATAATGTGTGCAGTTGCCCTACTACGATGACCATGTCTCAGGTCGAAGCTGCTGGATCCTGTTTTGGTGAGGTCTTCTGTAAGGAAGGGAGCTGAGACATGTGAATCCATTTGCAAGCTTTTATTAGAATTCATGGTCAGGCAGGCATATCATCAGGTGATCATTGGCAGATAGAACAATGTAGACAGAGTCGAGTAAGCGGGAAGAAATCGGGGCAGGCAGCAGACAGTCAATAGAGTCCTGAATCAAACACTGAGAATAAACACTCAGAAATGGAATTCAAGACTTCACAGTGAGTGAGTGTTTGACTGTGGCTTAAATGCTGGGAGAAATGAGTGTGACTGGGTGTGGTAACGAGCGGCATGAGCGAGAGTGAAAGAGGTTCAGGTGTAAGTGAAAGAGTCCATGGAGAGTCCTGGATGGGGTGCCTTCTGGAGGGGCTTGTGGGCACATCAGCAGGCTCTCTTGACAGAACCAAGGAATAATCCTAATGCTAACCTTACAATAAGTACATTTTGATAGTTATTATTACATAAATTACTTAAACTTATATTTAAACTGTAACAAGCACACCTTTAAAAAAAAGTTAAACTAAATATTCAAATACATTTGAATAGAAATAAGTTTTGTTTATACACAGAAAAATGGTTATGACTATTTGTTGATGAATTGTCTTTGTTTAATAGTATCTTTTTAATGCATGGTTGTTCAAGGCAATACCATAAAATGTACTATTTATCTATTTATTTTAGTCTATCTTACTTGATGTGCCAGCTTTTTTATAGCTTTAAGCTGATCCACTTTATTTCCTTTCTTCCTTCTTGCTATTCGTGTGACCTCTATGCATGGGCTTAAACTCTCTAAGGTTTTATCAAGCAAAGGACAATCCTTTTCCTCTCCGATAACGGTTGGATTACTGCTGAGTACTCTCCCAGCTTTTCTTGAGTCTCAGAAAAAATGAACCAAGTTCCATGTCTTTCCAAAATCCCCAAGCAGTGGTTTTCTCTTTTGCCTCACTAGCTCAAAGAATTATTAAAGGATAGCCTTCAACACAAAATCCTAGTATATGAAACAAGATCATTTATGAATTTTCTATCAGCCTGAAATCTTGCTATATTGTGAGAATCAGCCCACGGGCTCAGTGAGCAGAGACATGCCAAAAAGCAAGAGAGAAAGATGGAGGGGCAGAATGTCTGTCCTTTCAGATTCATAATGAGATTAAAGTTTCCGATAGACCGATCGAATCAAAGAGAATTCTCAGAATGGCTCTTCTGCTCATCTACCTCATTATCCAGATTTTTTTTGGGCTCAAAGAAGTACAGAATAGGCTGCCAATGGAAGAACAACGAATTTACATCCAATTTTACAAGCAATCCAAAATTAATGAAAGTTGATCTGTGCTGCTGGAGCAAAGGGCAGGAGAGTGAAGTGTGAAAGAAATAGCTTGTAAGCCCCTGTCTACTTTAATGCACTTGTTATATGTATGTCTGATTTATTATGATTTGTCCACTGCACTGTAAATCAAAATAAGATAGACATTAACTTTCCCCTTTCCTTTTTCTTAACATTATATTTTCTGCAGGTAATTTTTTGCAATAACCGTGAATTAGTTTTGAAAGCTTCTACCTGCCAAGGGAGTCAAAAGAGATCTTTTATTTTTCTTACTAGAATGGCCTTGAATGGAAATTATTCTTTTTTCTTATGCTTAAATGGTTATATTATATTGTCAGTGACAGCTTATCATTTAAAAGAATATATCAAATGTTATCTTTTGCTGCTAAAGGGCATTTCAAGTGCACAGAGACACAACAGATTTGAAAAATAGGTCTTCAATGAAATGACTCATAATGACAATACAAATGCAATGCTTATAGCTTTAATCTAAAAACAAAACAAAACAAACAGTGACCTAATTGAATATGAAAATGTAAGATTTCTATAAATTAATTCAATGGCTAGGAATTTCATTAGAATTTGAATAGAAAGGTATAGAAAGATGTTCTTGGAAAGCTGTATCTAATATTCTTTCCTGCCTGTCAGCATCATTATAATTAATACAACTAATTTGATTGTATCTTTTCATTTTGAGTTTAAAGTTTCACACAGTGTTCTATATCTGAATGACCCTCATTTGATATTTAAGCCTGTGCAGAGATGTGGCTTTGTAGTTTTTAGAGATTTCGATGTAGTCAGATTGGTGCTTGTCCTTGTCTGTGACAGACTGACAGAAATGTGTTCTGATGTTGTGTCAGTGATAAAGATGACATATGGTAATATGGTTCATAACTATTGCTGCCGATCGATAAAAAAACAAAACAAAAAAAACCCCTAATGAATCACACATTTTTGTTTTTTGAAATAAATTGCGATTAATCCCACCTAAAATGTATGTTTTTAAAGATACTTTTATATTGCAATAATTTTGCACTCAATCTTATTTTGAGTGCTATTTTGAGCACTTAAACATATTTTTGATATTTGTTTAATGGCATCCAGTATCACTGAAACCAATACTACTGATGTCTCTATAGAATTATTTATTTCCCTTAATATTTAACCATTGACTATAACTATTCAGTATTACAGTATAATTGAGAGATATCAATTTTAACATTTATTAGACTTTAAAAAATAATACCTGGTCTCATGACATAAACGTACATGGGTGCACTTTTTAGCGAGACATGAAATACGTACCATTAAGTACATATCAATGCAGTTTTCAAAAGAATTAGACTAGAGGTAGTTAGAACATTAGATTAGAGGCAGTTAAACCCAGACACCTTTAATTCCAGATGTATATATTTTTATGAGACAAGGTTGAAAAAAGACTTCTAATCTAAACTTCTAATTTAAGTTAACTTAATCTTCACATAATCTGGTCATAATTACCTGTGCTCTTCAGCAAGTAGAAAATATACAGGAATTGAATGTTATGAAACACTAAATTCTTAATTAAATATAGATGAATCCTTAAAGCCACAAATATTATTAAGCTCCTCTTTTTTCCTTTTGATTAACAGTCATCACAGCAGCTGGGTTATTTGGCTACTATTACTTTAAGATCTGCCGCTTGCATGAGACATGAATCGAATAGGTTACTTCCATAACCCAGGTTCCCTGAGACACAGGAACGAGTACTGCGTCTGCTAAGACGCTATGGGAAAAACTCCTCTTTTCCCCCCTAACTGAAGCCTACTTAACACGCAGTGAAACTGCACAGCCCTTGGTTGTACGGATGTAATCTATTCATTCCCTGTCGACACTTCACTCATACTGCGTCTGCTAAGACGCTATGGGAACAGTATCAACACAGCGCACTGTAGGCAAAGAACGATAAGAATGACAGTGAGCTCAGGAGGAAGCCGGGGCGTACAGTCACATAAGCATGCAGAGAATAAAGCCCCGCATATTGCATTCACATCGTCCTTAGACTTGAGGCACATAAGTTTGAGCTCGTGGCTTGGGCGTGTGACATGGAGATTCCGCTAGACCACGCCAAGGACAAGGCAGTGCCCCTAGTTGAGTGTTTACTCCTATGGGGCAGTCCTGGCCCAGCGAGGAGTAAGCTAGCAAAATAGCGTCTTCAACCCATTTAGAAAGCCTTTGCTTCGTGACCGGTAACTCTTTGGAGTGGGCGCCGAAGCAGATAAAGAGCTGGTATATAACCAAGCCTTGGTTTCAGGATTACTTTAAAAAGTAATTTGTCCCGAATTCCAGAACAGTTTTCAGCGTTAGCGCTTTCAAAGTGTAAGGGTTCACGGGTCCCACGTAGGGATAGTGCGAGAGAGAAAGGGTCTGAGCCTTCTAGCTCCTCTCTTAAAATGAATAATAAGAGTATCCTTGCACACAGTCTGGCCTGCTATAAGGTCATAGTGGGCTGCTATGGCCACCACATAAACCTTAATAGTGGATGGGAAGCGTCCCTTATCCAGCAGGCATTGTAGAAAAGATGGAATCACAGCTATCTGACATGAAGAGGGGTTTTTATCTTGCTCTGCACACCACAGAGAAAATCAACCATTTCAATTGCATTGTGGGCTGCCGTCAGCATTAAGTGCAGGTCCGTAGTCCACGGCTGGTTCAACCTCAAGGGGGCGACAAGGAGGACTCAGTGACTCTCTGCCCTGATCCGGCTGATCACCTGGGGGAGCAGCCTGATCGGGAGGAAAGCATAGAGGAGGAGTCTGGGCCAAGTTGGTCTAGATGATAGAGAAGCAGTGCCCTGTGCCTCTCTGCCTCTTCCCACAAGCTGGCTAGAACGAGCCAGTTGTTGAGATAATTTAGCATGTGGATTCCTATCTGTCCAAGAGGGGAAAGCGCCACGTCCATGCATTTTGTAAATTTATGGGGGGCGGGGGCAGAGACCAAAAGGGTAGGACCGTGTATTGATATGCTATCCCCTCGAAGGGGAATCTCAAGAAAGGCCTGGGATGAGGGGCTATTTGTACATGAAAGTATGCATCTTTGAGGTCCAGCGAAAACATCCAGTCTTTTGGTCGGATTTGTGAGAGAATGGTTTTTAATGTGAACATCTTGAACGACTGTTTTAACAGGGTGCGATTCAGATGTCTTAGGTTGAGTATAGGTCTCAGACCACCGTCTCTCTTGGGGATGAGGAAATGGAGGCTGTAAAACCCTTTTTCTATTTCTGCTTGGGGGACAATTTGTATCACGCCCTTTAAGAGCAGTGCTTTCACCTCAGTCAGCAGTACATGAGCAGTGCGGCTCGACACTGAAATGGCGGCGGCTGTCTCGCAAATTGAAGGGTGTAACCATGTTTTATTATCCCCAAAACCCAATCTGAAACCCCGGGAATGGCTTGCCAGGCATTCAGCCGAAGGCTAAGCGCTTTATTATATTGTGGGGCTCGTCACTGTCTAGAGACAATAAAGGCTTTATTGTGCAAAAGACATGAAGTCATCCTCTTGCAGCTCATCCTCTTTCCGAATGAGAAGAGGTTGCTTGCAGCCGTGGAGGGACACTGTTCCTCATTCAGGAAGAGAACAGGTGAGGCACCTCTCCGTACCTCACCTCTCTCTCTCTCTTACAAGGCGGAAGGGCTCGGGAGCACAGAGAGTGCTGAGGCTAAGAGTCTCGCAGTGCTGGCAATCAGCTCCAGTCAGAGCGGCCTCAGCGCGGCATCTGCCAAGGCAGGAAACACACTGAGAGATCCACAGAAGGGTCCAGCAGGCGAAGCAGCAATGACCGGGCATCCTCAGTGAAATATTGCTCTTTTAGAAAGAAATTTGCTCTTTTAGACGCCAGGTGGCAGGGGATAGTGGCAGGTGAGTAGTCCAGCTGCAGTTGGTGTAGTCTATGGCGTAAGCTTAAGTCAGGGACAGCAAAGATGCACGTCGCTGAAGGAGAAGAAATCTGAAGTCCTGTGGCGGTTCAGCCCTACTTATAGATATGGCCCCGCCCCCTCAGGGGAGCTTCGGCAGGAGCCAGCCTTTAGTTGCCGCAGCATGGCAGTTTCACTGTGTGTTAAGTAGGCTTCACAGCTAATGCGTTACATGACTCATGTATTACTTTTGAGTTACTCTCACCAAAATAACTACAGAGAGTGTGCTGTCAGCGCAGCTGAAGAATTACACGCACTACCTGACCCTAAAAACAAGTTATTTTCTCTGTAAAATCAAAAGACACTCTGTTATTTGTCAAAAGAAAAAAGTGCACCTTTTTAAATAATAAAAAATGTTAAAATGTTATTGGCTGCATTTTAACATAAGATAGTTGCCACACTTTATAGGGCAGTGTAGGTTTATTTTGACTTTCTATATATGCTTTTAAACCAGGAATAAAAGAAAACAATGTTTTTAATAGGGAATGTTGACCAGGTAGCACTATATACCTGTGACAGAGGGTCCACAGGCGTTTGATCCATTTGCAGGCTGTTTGTTATTATATTCAAGCGTGGTCAGACAGAAAGCAGTCGGGCAGGAGCTAACAACAACAACAGAGGAAATACAAGACAGTACCGGTAGGCAGGCAATGGGTCAGGGTATCAGGCAGGAATCATAAACGAGGGTCCAGGCAGAGTTCGGGGTAACAGGCAGAGTTCAACATTGAAATAAACAATCCAAAAGTCGGTACACAAGTCAATCTAAAGTAATCCAGAGAATGCTCAGAGTTGTTAGCAGGAACAAAACTTCGCGTTGTTCATGCTTCTGCATTCACCTAAAAAAGGCGAAAAACCCGCGAAAGCCCGAAGCAGACTTCCGCGAGGTGTTCAGGTAAAAAAGGTCCGGGTGGGAACTAAAACTCCGTTCCCGCTGACGGTGGTCGGACAGCGGTAACAGAGCCCCCCCCCCCTGTGAGCGGCTCCCAAAGTGAGCGGGTTGACAACGCCGAGGTCTCCCACGAGGTCTGGGAGCTGGTCGGTCTGGGTGATCCCGATGAAAGTCGGCTATGAGCGTGGGGTTCAGGATGTCCTTGGCGTTGACCCACGACCTCTCCTCCGGACCCTCCCAGTCTATGAGGTATTGGAGAGTTCGTCCCCGGCGCCGCGAGTCCAGGATTTCTCGGACCTGGTAGAACTCTTCTCCTTCGATGAGGAGGGGGGGGACCTTGGGAAGGGCGGCCTCGTCTAGGCCCCTCTATCCGTCCGGGCGTCAGCGGGCTTTAACAGAGACACATGAAAGGTGGGTGAGATTCTATACTGGTCAGGTAAGGCAAGACGAAAGGACACAGGAGTAATTTGTGTAGATTCGTGGGCTCCCCAGTCCAGGGGAACATGGGAGGCTGAAACCCCAGCACGCACTTAAAAGGAGTCATGCCGGTGGCGGGCTTCTGCAGGGAGTTCTGGGCGTACTCAGCCCACAGCAAGTACTGACTCCAATTCTCTTGGCGGGAGTGGCAGTAGGAACGTAAGAACCTGGTAAGCTCCTGGTTGAGCCGCTTGGCCTGGCCGTTGGACTGCGGGTGGTAGCCAGACGTAAGGCTTATATTGATGTTCATCTGTGCGCAGAAGGCCTGCCATAAGCGGGAGGTGAACTGTGGCCCTCGGTCAGACCCGATGTCTTCTGGGATTCCGTAGAACCGGAAGACCTGGTTCATGACGATCTTAGCAGTTTCCCAGGCCGAGGGAAGCTTGGGGAGTGGAACGAGGTGGCAGGCCTTTGAGAAGCGGTCGACGATGGTGAGCACGGCGGTGAAACCGTTGGGGGTGGTAGATCAGTCACAAAGTCCATCGCGATGTGAGACCACGGCCTCTGTGGTACTGGCAGCTCAGCCATGGCCTCCATACCAGGATGACCGGCACTGGGTGAATCGTGTACCATGTGTAGGAGTCTCTGGCGCATGGGCTCGGGTACGAAGGTTAGGTCGGGTGGACACTCGGCGGGTGCAGGGTGCTGAGTCTGGGCCTCCGCGATCTCTGCCATGATGTCCCATCGTATGGGGGCCAGGATACGTGGAGGAGCAATGACGTAGTCGGGAGGTCTCTGGTCTGCAGGAGCGTCAAATTGGCGTGACAGGGCGTCGGCTTTCCCATTCTTGGAGCCCGGACGATAGGTGATGGTGAAGTCCAACCGTGTGAAGAAAAGTGACCACCTGGCTTGTCGGGCGTTCAGTCTCTTGGCAGTGTGTATATACTCCAAATTTCGGTGGTCCGTAAGAACTATGAAGGGTTATACGGAGCCCTCCAGCCAGTGGCGCCACTCCTCCAGGGCTGCTTTCATGGCTAGCAGTTCTCGGTCCCCCACGTCTTAGTTCCGTTCGGCGGAGGTGAGTTTCCACGAAAAGAAGGCACGGGGTAGAGTTTGGCGGGCCTGCCGTGTCTCTGTGACAGTACGGCCCCACGGCCCGCATCCACCTCCACTGTGAACTGCTTGCTGGGGTCTGGGTGTCGGAAGATGGGTGCTTTCGTGAACCGAGCCTTAAGTTCTTGGAAGGCTCACTCTCCCTCTGGTTCCCAGCGCAGTGTTGTGGTGGTCCTCTTGGTCATAGAGGTAAGGGGACCCGCCACCAGACTGAAGTTTCGGATGAAGCGGCGGTAGAAATTGGCGAACCCCAGGAAACGCTGGAGCTCCTTGAGATTCCTGGGACGTGGCCATTCGAGGACTGACTCCACCTTCTTCTGGTCCATGGCGACCCCCTCGTGGCTGATGATGTACCCGAGGAAGGCGACCCTGGTCTGATGAAACTCGCACTTGGATAGCTTGGCGTAGAGCTGGTTCTGGATCAGGCGGCCCAATACGTGACGGACGTGCTGAATATGTTCAGGGAGTGTCTCTGAGTAGACCAGGATGTCATCGATGTACACACATACCGTTCAATTGAGCTCCTCTCGGAATATATCATTGATGAGAGCCTGAAAGATGGAGGGGCTGTTGGATAACCCAAACAGCATTACCAAATACTCGTAGTGCCCGGTCGTCGTCGAGAAGGCGGTCTTCCACTCGTCCCCCTGGCGTATCCTGATCAGGTTATAGGCGCTACGAAGATCGAGCTTTGTGAAGTACCGGGCCTTACGGAGCTGTTCCAGGGCGGATGGGACCAGGGGCAGAGGGTAGCGGTATTTGATGGTGATGTCGTTTAGGCCTCGGTAGTCTATGCAGGGTCGCAGGCCCCTGTCCTTCTTCTTGACGAAGAAGAACTCGGCCGAGGCGGGGGATGTAGATGGTCGTATGAAGCCCTTCTCAAGTTCCTCCGTGATGTACTTCCTCATACTCTCAGACTCGGGTTGAGACAGAGGAAATACCCGGCCCTTGGGTGGAATGGACCCGGCCACGAGGTCTATGGCACAGTCTGTGGAGCGATGAGGGGGTAAGTGTGTAGCCCGGATCTTGCTGAAGGCCTCCCTTAGGTCGTGGTAGACGGCAGGCAGGACGCTGAAATCCTCCTCGCCTCTGCTGACGGTGGCTGAAGGAAGAGCGGGACTCTTAACAGCTGGGAGACAGTGGGTCTGGCAGCGAGACGACCACCCGTTTATCCGTCGCTCGGTCCAGGATATGATGGGGTTGTGGAGGTTGAGCCAGGGGAAGCCCAGAATGATGGGATGGTCAGGTGAGATTGATGGTGAACAGGCGGATGTTCTCACGAATCCTCTTGGTCCGTTCTTGGTCGGTGAGATGAGCTCTTCCAATTTGCATGGCCTCTGGGTCGCTGAGGCTGTACGTCGGGGCTAGTGGACGAGGAGGAGGGAGGGAACAACCCCGTCTTGACCGTATCAAGTTGTCCAGCTGAATGGCTAGTTCCTCTGATGAGTTCTGCTCAAAGGACTTCCCGGTATCACGGTAGGCGAGCTCGGACTGCAGCTCCCTACTCAGGGCCTTCCGGTAGAGAGCTTTGAGTGGTTCCGCAGGCCAACCGGTCTGTGCAGTGATGGTGCGGAACTTGAGGGTGAACTCCGCCGCCGTGCTGGTTCCTTGCTTGAGGGTGAGTATCTCCTCGCTGGGATCCAGGCCCCCGGCGGTGTGATCGAACACCTCTCGAAACTGGCGCAGGAACTCGGTGTAGCTCAAAAATGACATACCTTGTCCCTCCCAGAGAGCAGTGGCCCACTCCAAAGCCCTTCCGACCAGCAAAGAGCAAATGAGTGACACCTTGCTGTCGTCATCGGGAAAGCTGCCAGCCTGCCTGGAGATGTACAGAGA
>JAUMHI010000053.1:10429932-10441001 GCA_032359435.1 Enteromius unitaeniatus | reverse complement strand
CATTCAGAGCCAGTCAGAGATGGATTCTGGATATATATCTACGAGAGAGAGAGAGAGAGAGAGAGAGAGAGACTAGACTGCAAACAACATAACAAACATTGCAATAGTTTTGAAGAAAAAAATCTGCCTTTTTATTAAACCAGAGAAAAACTATAATAATAACCATAACGACACAGTCTCCATGCTACAATTATGATAGAAGCAAAGTCTTTCACAGTTTTGACATATCTTTATAAGTACAATTTGACTGTATTATTTGTGTCCCCTTCAAAAATTGTTTGCGAGAAATTTTGTTTATTGCCCCCCCCCACTGTTAAATGAAATTTATGCCCATGCTTTTGAGTCGTTCATTTTTTTGGCTTATGGGGCTATCAAGTGATGAATGAACGACTCAAACCCAAAGACTCGAAACTGGTGAACTAATTCCAGTAAGAGATACTTGAACTGAAAGGGACTTTAAAATTATTGGATTTGTTTTCATGTCTCATCCAAGATATTTGAATACTTTAAAAGGTCATTTTGTTGCTCTTGTTGCACTGAATACTTTGATTTATTTGATTCATTTTGAAGATATTTGTTTGTGATTTAAATGTGGTTTCTGTATATGTGTTTTTGACTTAAGGAAACTTGATCTACTGAGACGTTATATCCATATGCAGTATGCATTGTTTGTCATGCTTTGTAAAGCTTGGCAAAGACTTAAACTCGCTACAGGTTTGCATAGAACTCAGTAAAGAGAACTTAAATATACCGTACCATCTCTTTTAATTTATCTGACTTTCCAATCCAGACATCAGGTTCAAGTCAGTCACACATTTCATTTTTAATAGGATAATGTAAAAATGTGCACCCTAGTGTATACACCGAATAAGAACTGCATTCCTTGAATCTACAAAAACCATGCAAGGATGCTTTTTTCAGTGTTGCCACCCCTCATAATTTTAATGCCAACCCATGAATAATTTTCTAGATCTGCCCCTGCATATGCAGTGTTTTATTTTAACCTGTCAAAATGCTGAAAAATATCTCAAATTATCCTCCAGTGTTTTTCAAATTCACAATTACTGTAGAAAATGTCTCCTATGTAACATGTAAGTGCAATGTGTTAATGTAATCCAGCTAAAGAATAAACTGTTCGGGTGTAAAACATTTTAATGGCAAGTGTAAAGAGGCCTGTCGGTAATAGTCACAAGTACTTAGCACATAAATGCCATTTAAGAGGGACTATGCAATTTTCTGCTTGTTTTTTCTCTCTATCTTTCTCTCTCTCTCTCTCTCGAAAATGTTGTTGTTTATTTTGAAGTTAATCCCATTTCTTTGTAGGCACAGAGGCCTTATATGTGACTCTGTCTTTTCAAACCATTGGGTGCAGCAGCCAAGGTTAAACCCTTATTGTGAACCCTGTCATTCCCATAAGTGATCTATGTGCTTTCCCATGTATATATGTGAAGATCGATTGCTGTGGGTTTATTTTGACTCTTAGAGCACTGTTACACATTGCATTAAAGTGTACAACCTCAGCATGCAGTAGAAACCATCTGTCAACACCTCTTGTTCTTTTATGTTCCTGATTGCCTTGAAAGCTCTGCCCTCTGCTTTTTGCTTTTTGTTGGATTAAAGATACATTTTTCAGTTTTTCCAGCATTATTTCGGCCTAAAAGCATCAGCTCTTGTTATAAGGTACATAAACACACGTTAATTCACTATTTCTGCATGCCATTATGTGGTGAGAGACAGAAAACAAATACAAAAAAAGCCTGTGCCTAGTTCTATTAAAGTTAAAAATGCAGTTACAAGCTACCATGGCTCTTGATTGTGTGCACAAACGTATCCTTTTAAGGGTGTTCAAAGGAAAGCACAGAGTGGAAATATATCCAGTGGACTAAAATGATTCGAGGTGAACTTCTTTGAATACAAAGTAAACTTCACACTTTTATGGGATTACTTCAGAAAACCATTTGAACCCATGAGACAAACTTTGCGCAAGGCATGTCACACTCACATATGTATCTGCATAAAGATGCATCAGCATTTACACTGAATCCATTAATACCGTATGTGTTAGGAGTTGTGTTACCTTCTGTGCTGCCCAATTCTTATTTTAATCTTTGGCCCAGAGGAAATGTGCAAAATCCTTTTGTATGAGAAAGTTTGTTTCATATTACTGATTTGCTCTGCTGCCTCTCTTATTATTCATTATGCTAATACAACAACATGAGACACTTCCAGGCCTTCCACCAGACATCTGAAAAGAATACCTCTCTTTGCTCTCTTAATATGAACTCCCTTGGGTTTCAGATGGCACTGTCATGCCTTTTTAAAGAGTAAATTACCAGAGAAGACTTTCGCTGTCTCTTTCTTTGCTCTAGTTAAGCCTGAAAACCCAATGATATGACATGGAGAAGTAGACTGAGCTGGCAACAACGTAAAATACTCAAGTAAAATGGACAGGAGTGGCAGTTTTAGGCATAGGCGAATGCATTTTTTCCTGACACGTGGGGGGCGGCACAAGCACTAATTGGGGGAAAAAAATCATCTGCGCCCCTAAGCAGTTTTCTATTATCTATCATAGCCTACCTGTGACTATGGCGTTTAAATAGCCTAGTTTCAAATCTAGCGCACATAAAAATAAGACGTGCGCGTATCCGCATGCATGGAAAACCATTCTCGTGAGGGAGCATTTCTGCACCGCGAGAGCACACAACACTATGCGCGTGCAAAAATGCTAAGCAGCGCCCGCTTGACCCTCTCTGCTCTCTCAGCTGATCAACCCGCGCAGGTCAAGTACACTTTTGAGACTTTGGAGGCAAGGATCAAATGTCAGGTCTCTCCGCTCTTGTGATTGGTCATTTTCAACACATACCGCTTATCATGACCTTAGGAACAGTGTGTTTGTGTGTGTCATTTTTTTATTAATAATTAATCTTTTATAAACAACAATACAACACCAATACATATTTGCAGTAGAATATATAAATCAGGTATAAAACACAAAGCATAATGAATAGTTTAGTTAGTTCAATAATTGAGAATCAATTTAGAATACTGTAATGACCTGGCAGTCAGTGCTAGCAGCCTGGTGCATTATGGGTATTTCTTTAGAGTTTATTAATTTTTTTGTCATTTAAGCAAGACAGTTGGGTTTTTTTTATTATTGATGTTATGTGTGTTTATGTTCAAGTTAGTTTGGGTGGGTTTGGTTCATTTCAGCCCTGTTATTATAAAAATGTAACTGTTACCATCATGGAGAGAGATGTGTAGGGGAAGGACTTGTTGATATTGCCTTACACTTGCATGAAGAGACTCTCAGGGTTGTGTAGTTTAAGGGAACACAATTTCTTGTATATGTTGTTAGTCAAGTTAAAGCATGTTAAGGTGCAAGCACCCTGCTGGCAAAAAGTCAAGGAAAAGTTGTAAAGAATTGTCTAAGACCAGTTTACTCATGTCTTAATGAAAAAAACCTGCCAACTGTAGTAATGCTACAAATTAGTTTTTGAAATAATTTCGTCACCTCACACATTTAAGCTAATTTGTCAAAAACAACAACAAAAACAGCAAAAAAAACAACGATACATAACAGCGTACAGCATCTGCCTTCACAGCGTCAAACATCAATCAAATATTGCTACATGATTTTCATATCTGACAATTTCATATGGATAATAATTTATCATTTTTTTGGCAGCTGCTATTTACACCAAGTGCACATAGCATCGATATTTATACCACTTATTGCAAGTGTCAATTATCTGCACCTCAGTATTGAAGGGCATTAAAAAACTGAATGCAACTTATTGAGTGTAAATGTTTTTTTTTGTTTGTTTTTTTTTAATTCTCATTATTAAATAGATGCCATGGTTGACACCTTTATGAGGGAAATAAAGGGGGGCACTAAAAGGGGGTCTCGCCCAGGGATTAATTCAATGTAGAACCGCCACTGGTGGACAGCCATCCAAAATGGAAATAAAAAAATAAAAAAACAAGTTGGCTGTGATTTCCTTCTTACTATCACTTGCAGGTGTTTTTTCAAATGTTTTTTTCTAGGAATTATAAGGCGGCTCTAGCTGATCGGATACAGATGTGCGGATTATCATAAATCTATTATACAATACCTGTTCCTCACTATCAGAGCTCTTAGAAATGACCACCCACTTACTTCATGTCCTTTCCATTATCTCACTGGTCTGGAAAAAAGTGTGCAAGAAATGTTTTTAATAGTGAATTAATCTGGTTTCTCTTATAGAGAACCAGCATGAGCTGATATGTCCTTCTTATTCTCGGGGCCCAGTTGGGACCTCCCTTTGGCCTCTGCTCGGTCCATCTTTAATGAGGCAAATATTATTTGTCACCGTCCTTTTTTCTAAACTTGCGAGCAAGCATGCTTTGATTTGTTCACCGACTGAAATTCTGAAAAGCATTTTCCCAGGTGCATTTCATTTCTTAGTATTACTATTGATGATTAAAGTATCTGCTCAAGCGGTGGTTCTCATTAAATTGAAATGGAAATTTTGTATCACTAAATATGTGATTTACTTGTCCACAGCTGAGCAGAGCACATGATTCATACTGATTGATAATGGCAAAGTTTAAGGCTGCTTTGATGTGGCCTTTCAAATTTGAAAGCATAGCTAGTATATTATGTACCCTACAATGAAAAAAAAAGTTTTGAGTATATACATTAAGTTTAACATTAATTTTTTGCTAATATATCAGCTCAGTTATATTGGAGTAATACAAGTAAGTAGGAAGTTACTTGTCAATGCAGTGACATCAGTGCAATTATTACTCACTTAGTGAAGCAATATGCATAGTATTATATTTAGCAATACACAACTCAGCAATAAGTTTCTTTTACACAATGGTATCCACACAAATGTTAATATAACAGAAATCCAGAGCAGGATGAATGCAATGGACTATATGCAGTGTCTTATTTTTACCTTTCAAAATGTCTCCGATGTAACATGCGCAATGTATAAAATGCAATCCAGCCAAAGAATATACTACTTGGATATAAAACACGTTTTAATGGCAAGTGTAAAGAGGCCTGTCGTAATAATCAAAAGTACTGGGCTGCGTTCTCCGATGATGTTGTCTCTTAAGGTATGGTATGGTAAGGTTGACTCTAAAGGTATACCCTAAAAACAGTTATACCTTTCCTACGTGTGTTCTCCGAACTATACCTTAGGATGTTGCTTAAGGTAAACCTTCTTAAGTGCGACCTTAGCAGGTTCTGTCCATTGATATCGATGCCTCGATGATCGATTGTGCGCTCATTCCTTCACAGCGCTCTAGGAAAAGTATTGAGAAAACAATGTTCTTTATAAAGAAGCGTTTTAGAAATAGTACGAACTGCATTTATCGGGGCTCATTTAAATAATGTGTTTATAATTTAGCAAGTGCGCAATCCCACACCCTCACGGCCATAAGTGTGTTAATGTTCTCCACAACGTATGCTGACCCACCAGCCGTATCACATTATTAGCGTCAACCTCAGTATTGAAGTGCATTATAAAACAGAATGCAAAACGTAGGCCTAAATGTTTTTTTTTTGTTTTGTTTTGTTTATTTATTTATTTTTTATCACATCATTAAATAGTATTCATTAACTTTTTTAATATTTCTTACATTTTTACTCAAAATAAATGCTTTTCTGATGTTATTTGAAATTATAAAAGGGAGAAAAAGGGGTTGGGAGCTAAGAGGGTGTCTCGCCCAGAGAGTAATTCAATGTAGAACCGCCACTGCAAGGAACACCACAAAGGTGTATCCGCGAGTGTCCCCACAATGGTCTCCAACCAAAAAATAAATAAATAAATAAAATTAAAAAACGAAATCTGGGAAAGCATAGCCATGAAATTGGCAGCTTTCCTGCCCATCGAGACAGTGGGACGAGATCCGTAAAAAATGGCACGATTTTGCAAGCGCTGCCATAACTATAAAGTTTGTGTAAACTTTCTTTCTGTCAAATGGTTCGCCAGCTGATGTGCCTTAGGATAGTAATTAAAAAAGCTAACAACCATTAGTTTATAGAAACTTTATTAATGAAAACACTTCCACGGCGGTGATACGTGCAGCCGCGCAAGGAGCAGACAACAACCAAAACAAGAAGCTGACGAGGCAGCGATGACAACACATCACAGTTTACAAAGACACACGAAACGTTACTTTAACAACCGACACCGGGAACTGAAAATAAGGCTTTAAGTACACAGAAAACTAATCACCAAAAGTGAGGACAGCTGGGAACCTCAGGTGAACGGAATCAACTAATAACAACCTAATCCCCGGAAACACCAAATAAGGACAGGACTGAACCAAAAATACAAAGACAGGGGGGAAATAAGGAACACAAAGACAGACATGGAACATGACACATTCACTGGGTGTAGGCTATACCAACTTAAGTATTTTATGTGTAAAAATATAAAGTAAAGTAAAAATGTAATGCGGTCAAGAGAGCTGCCTGGAACTACGTTCGCCGTGCGTTTCCCTGAAAATAATTGCACACTTCAGAACGTTCGTCAGCCAATCAGATTCAAGCATTCAACGGCCCCATAGTATAAGGAATATTAAATGCTGTTTTCTAGTAAAATTATTAATGTTTATCCATGTATTTAACCAACTGTAATACTATCCAAATTTATATATATATATTTTTTTTTTTGCCTGTGATCATTTTATAATGGTTATAACATCCCCCGCTCATAAGGTGCGCAGCTAAGTGATTTGAAGTGACATTCTTCTGGTAACATTTTGCGACAAGTAATTCAATGAGCAGAACTGATTTCATTGATTTATTCATTCAAAGTCAGCTCTCTGGTGAAGGACACTGACTCTAATGGGTTTTCCCAGAATAATAGGGTGTATGAGCTTTGCACACTTACGTGTATTTGTGAAATTTTCTTTACTATATCTGTACTTTCACTTTGTATTATGTAAACAGTTATTTTCAGCAAATGCCATCACCCGAGAGCATCTGTGTTTCATGCAAATACAGTAGCTTGATTATTAGTAACTTCACATCTAATATAATCTATAAATGAATTGCAGTGTCAGTGCTGATACTCATCAATTCTACCTAACAATGTAACTCACTGAGGGCTCATCAGTGAGAGTTTTTTAAAAATTCAGCTGCAAGCCAAAATCAGAGGAAAGGTGTCACCCTTGGGGAAGACTGTGTCTGCGGTGCTCAGTATTCATTAACTAGCTCAGGTCATCTGGTCACACTTCATTTCAGTGATGCTGTCTTCACAAGTGCATCGTTCATTCAATCAATCTCTTACAATTGCATTATCCAGCCATGATGGTGATGGAAGCTGGCTCTTTGCTATCCACCCCCACACATGCACTTCCAAACATAAATCACAAGCTATCCACCATACAGACATTAAATTCATCTTTTAAGATGAGAGCCGTTTGACAGTGCTATATGAAATTTAAAAAGAAATAGAAATATTAAAACATGATTTACTACAGAGCGGTTTAATACAGAGCTTGAATCTGATTGACTGACAGACTTTTCAGCTAAATGAGCGGCTAAAGGAGTTCCATGCCTTGACCGCATGGTTTCAGTCATTTCAAAGGTCCTTACAGCCTATAACAGCAAAAGAACTACCCACAACAACACTGACCGTTCAAATAAATATAGTAAACAACAAATAATTCACGTTATTTTTGTGACAAAATTACATTTTATTATGGATGGAAAAGCATAATACTCTTTTTCTCCTATTCTCGCCATTACAATGAAACACACAGAAACATACACACATGCAGAAATGTGTTATCAATAAAATAGTTTAGCAACAGTTCTATCTCCTTTTCATTTAAGCAGAGACAGAGGGATATGTAATAAAGTGTTATTTGCCAATCTAAGGGATTTGGGTGTTGAATGCAAATGAATAAGGTCAGAAATATAAGCTGGAGTTTGTCCGTTAAGAGCTTTAAAAACAGTAAGAAATGGAAATAAATAAATTTCTGTGATATTACCAGAGCGACTTTACTGCTAAATTTGAAGAATGCGTTGTTCACAAAGGCAAAGTTTTTCTTTTTTTTTTACCGGGAAAGCACCATTCAGTTTTTCCAACAGTTTTTAATTATCTGTAAACTCTGTGATATCAATAAACACAAATGACCTCTAAACGGCTGTGCCTCCCAGTGTTGCATTTGTAAACATGGGGGGAATACACGATCATTGTTTTTGTTGCCGTTTTAACTTTTGTGTTAAAAGTTCACATTCATGCAGCTTCTTTTCACATCACAACCTCAAACTGAACTACACAACGTGGTGTAAATGCATCATCTGTGCCAGAATGATTGGTCCAAAGCCATTGAAGTTTGAGTTTCAATGGTTCTGGATTTTTTTCCTGATTAGACATCTCACGCTAGTGTGTTATGAACATGTATACCTGCAATCTTCATTCTGCATTCATACACAGCATCATTTTGGCAATTTACTGGTCATTTTAAAACTTCTCATACTGGTAAATTGCTAGAACAAATTTATTAGTATTTTAAAATGGGCTGTTCACACAAGATCACTTTACTGCAATTTAACGGTTATTTTCCAGTAAAGTCTGTATGTCCATAAAAGGCTAATGGCTCAAGCCTTTATTACTTCTGTAGGTCTAAAATTACATTTTGATTAGCAATGGAGGTGTGAGATAAGATGTGTAAGAGATTACACACACACACACACACACACACACACAAATGTCTTAAAACACAACATCTGAACAATGTACCACTGCAGGTGTATATTATTTTCTAGGCCCTTCGTTAAATAAGTTTGTATTAATACATACATAAAACAAATCAATCATTGAGTCGAAGGTCAAAGATGGCCTTCTTTACCTGAAAAGATGTCTGGGGTACATGATCTTAAAATATGTATTGGTGTAAACCTTTGAAATAACACATTATATAAACAAAATTCAAATTAATATATTACAGCCCGGACCTTAAAGTTGACAATGGGTTGGCCTGTGTGTGTGTGTGTGTGCGTGTGTGTGCTTGTGAGAGAAGTTTCTTACATTTAAGAAGATTAAAGGTGAACATGGCAAACTTGAAAGCATCATTCCATTAAAGAGTTTATATTCCATACTGAATTAACATCAATAAGCTATTCTATGGGCACTGTATAGTGCAGGGACTAAAGTCTTTGTAAATAGAAAATAAAGGTTTGAGTGCTAAGCCCTTTTCCCACGGAAAGACCTTTTTTTTAATGCTGCTGCATTCTAAAACCTCATTTTAAGAACTGTTTCTCTTCCTCTTGGTATTTTTCCCTTAATTATTTGGGGTATGAAAGCTACAGCTCAAAGTTGTGATATAAAATAATGTTGTTTTTCAGCTCATATGAAATTGCCACGAGTGATCACTTTTGTATGGAGTTAAAGATTTTTAAGGTGGAAGAAAATAAGACTGTCCTAAACAGAGTAGCCTCTTTTTGTTGGCTGGGATTAATATTAACAAGCCAGTGCAATGGATGCAAAAATGTATGAAAATCCTTTGAAGATTATGTATACATTCAATACAATAAAGTGAGAATAATAATTCCAATATTAAAAAGTAATTGCATAAGTAATTGGATAGAGAAAGAGAAAACCATAAACAGTGATATGCTTTGGTGGGAATTGCACATGGTTAGACATTTGCATCATGTTACTTTGTGTACACAAAAGTTATTGCATTTTTGGGGCTACTTTGTTTGTGTTTTTATTACTTTGTTAAATAAGTGGTTTGTCGACCACCTATGTAGTTTAGCTTGTCTCAGATTTCTGAGATCCGCCTTTGTAAAACTGAACACTAGTGTGATAACTCTGAGTTAAGAGGCATGCTGTGTTATAGTGTGTTAGCCAGACAGTTTCATTTCCCTTATTTCATTCTTACTAAAGTCATATAATAACTTATAATAATGAGCTCATTTACCATATGTCCTTGGAGAGGGCTAAAGCGTCTAGTCACTGCTAAGTGCTCTGGCAACAGACAGAAAAGGAATGTGCAGCTGGTAAAACACTTTGTTTCACTTCAGCAGATTGTGTTGTTAGCAAAGCCTGGACATTGGTAGAGGTATACATGTTGTGTACATTTCCGTTTTAAATAGGAAATGAGCAAATATTGTACTACAGATCTCATCCCCTGATCATTACATAGACTATTTCATGAAACAGTAAAAGGTCATTTTAAATTATTCATATTTTAAGTATAAGGGTTATTAAGCTAAAACTGTGTTATAGAGATGTAACATAAATATCTATATGCACATGTGAATATATATATATATATATATATATAACAAATAGATAACAAATCAGTGCATCAGTGATAGTGTAAAAAGCATTTCAGAAAAGGAAGAAAGGAAGAAACGAGGGGTGTTTGGACAGGAGTCCAAAGCAAAACGTCTAAGGTTACAACGGTAACCCACGTTCCCTGAAGGAGGGAACGGAGACGTTACATATGTGATCTTGTCTGAGAGACCAATCGCCTTTGAGTCTTTTGGAAAAAGGCCAATGAATATTGCCGTGCAATAATCACAGCCAGGTGCGCCTCATCACAGCGTGAGTATAAGAGAGCACGGCTGGATTGCACATGCAGGTTTTCGCAGCCGAGCCGGCGTCAGCGCGACCCAGGGTCGAGGCAAGGAGATGTAACGTCTCCGTTCCCTCCTTCAGGGAACGTGGGTTACCGTTGTAACCTTAGACGTTCCCCTTCAGTTGAGATCACTTGGATGTTACATATGGGAACAGACCCGTGGAAAAGGCCACGACCCTGAGGCCCCGTTACGCAGAGCCCCCGGTGCCGGCAGGCTGCAAGGCAGCGTGTCAACAGGAGAGTCTGCACGTAACCTTCCCAACGCCCTGGGGGCCACGTTTTGGGATGCCAACTTCTATCCAAGACAGTTTTAGATTTTTCGGAGCTGTAGCATGGGTTGGGGGGGCGGAGACATGTAACTTAGTCTTACATGAATTTCTAAAACAAGTACATTATATTGATAAAAATGGATATAAGTGAAGGGAAACACAGCCTTCGAGCTGACTGAGGAACAAGGTATGAAGGCCACAACCTAC